>JAHIAM010012285.1:0-16674 GCA_021605205.1 Aegilops longissima
AGGCGTTCTGTCGGCGCCTAAGGCAGGCGTCACCACAGAGCCTTTGGCGGCGAAGACCAGCATCGGTGTCAAAACCGGCGGATCTCGGGTAGGGGTCCCGAGCTGTGCGTCTAGGCGGATGTTAACAGGAGCGAGGGACACGATGTTTACCCAGGTTCGGGCCCTCTTGATGGAGGTAAAACCCTACGTCCTGCTTGATTGATATTGATATTGTGGATGTTTACAAGAGTGGATCTACCACGAGATCAAGGAGGCTAAACCCTAGAAGCTAGCCTATGGTATGATTGTAAGGGTTGTTGTTCTTCGAGTCCTACGGACTAGAGCCGTCCGGTTTATATAGACACCGGAGAGGGCTAGGGTTACATAGAGTCGGTTACAATGGTAGGAGATCTAAATATCCGTATCGCCAAGCTTGCCTTCCACGCCAAGGAGAGTCCCATCCGAACACGGGGCGAAGTCTTCAATCTTGTATCTTCATAGTCTTGGAGTCCGGTCGATGATGATAGTCCGGCTGATGATAGTTCGGCTGATGATGGTAGTCCGGCTATCCGGACACCCCTAATCGAGGACTCCTCGGTAGCCCCTGAACCGGGCTTCAATGGCGATAAGTCCGGCGCGTATATTGCTTGGCATAGCAAGGCAGGTTCCTCCTCCGAATGATAGAAGATTGTGAACACCAGGATAGTGTCCGGCTATGCAAAATAAATTCCACATTCCACCGTAGAGAGAATAATATATACACAAGTTCAATCTGCTGACGTTTTTTTTGTGGCATGACGTCACACCACTACCAAGCCATTACTTGAATTGTTTTTTACTTTACCACCTCAGCGCATTTAGCGAAGCGGTTTCCTTAGCACGTCTTGTCGAGCGAGATCGTGTTTCCCTTAATCCGGGATTCTCATTAATACGGACGTGGGTAACCCAACGCGCCATTGATGGTGGCGCTTGGGAGATAAGCGAGTTTTACCGGGCGGTGGGGGCAGCGTGAACTTAGCCGCCCATATAAGGGATAAGATTCACCTTCTCACCTCGCCTTCTTCCTCCTTTGCTTATCCATCTCCGTGCACTCGAGCTCCAGCGCCCAAGTTCGCGCATCTCGTCTCAACCTTCTCCGACCATGTCCGGAGCGGGAGGTAAATGGTTGGCCTCCATCGTTAAGGAGGAGCACATCGCCAAACTGCGCGGCGCCGGATATGTAACATCCCAAATTTCCTATTTGGAATGTTTTACAATTATAGCTAAGCATCTATGCATTCTGTTTGAATTTGAGTGCCATTTGGAGTTTCAGAAGATTTTGAGTTTTGGAATTTGAATTCAAACTTTGGCAAGTGGGAATCATTTCAAAAACTATGCCTGATAAATACTTGAGCAAAAGTATGAGAGGAGTAAACATGACACTCCAAAAATATCAGAGGAAAACAATGCCAAAAGTTTTGAATTCAAATTTGAGTTTTATTTGAATTTTGGAAAAAATGATTTTTATAAACTTTGGATTTTGCCCCTGGAAAAATGTTCAAATGATAGGGAATATTCCCCTGATCATTTTGATATATATATATGTCCTATATAAAATATTTATATTTTATATTTTATAACTCTGTTTTTATTTTCAAAAAAATTAAATTGGAAAAAAGGAAAAATGCCCGAGGCGCCGGCCGAGGCTTTGCCCAGCCCAGCACAGAGGCAACCACCCAGGTGACCCACCGAACCCGGCCAGCCAGCAGCCGAGCCAGACCCAGAACGAGCCGACCAGCACTCCTCTCGCTGAATCGCTTTCCGCTCGGTCGACCGGCAAGCCGCCTCCCCTCTCCCTCCCGGCGGTGGGCCACCACCTCCTCAACCCCTCGCCCACGCCACCTGCGCCGCGCTCTCGGGAGATCCGAAGGATCCGGGATTCGATCCCCCTCGATTCACCCCTCGCGCAAATCGTCGCCCCGCCTATAAACCCCTCTCCACCCCATTCCCCCCTCGCCCCTCGCGGACCCTCTCTCCCTCCTCCTGCGGCGCTTCGCGGAGCCGAAACGCCGCCGCCGCCATTTACCTCGCCGCCGTCGCCCTAGCCCACCCAGCTCCACCAACTCCACAGGCGCTCCCCTCGTCGCGCCGCACCCGCGGAGCCTCCGCCGACCTCCCGACCACGGAGCGCCGGCCTTTTCGCCGCCCGAGCCGCCGCCGCCGTCGATCTCCGGTAAGCCACCGGACTTCACCCCCGCCGTCCGATCTACTCCCTACGGCTAGGATTAGAACCCCCGAAGGGGTATGTTCTTTTAAATAAAACCGGTCCGGTTTAGTTTAGTCCGGTTTATTTAGTTAGGGTTTTTATTTTGTACCGGCCTGATTCGTTTAACCCTAGGCCCGTTTAGTTATATTACGCTCGGTCGTTAGTTAGGCCATTTAGCCGTTTTTCTTTATTTTCGTTTTCTGTTTTAACAGAATAGTTTCAATTTGAAAAATTCATATCTTTTATTCTACTTAATATTTTTAAGTGATTCTTTTTTGTTGGTTTGCAAATTTCTTATAGTTTCTGTAGAAAATATAATTAGCTATGTTAAAATTATTTAGAATTGCTTTATTTTAATTTTAGTCAGAATAGTAAATCTGCTATAAAATGAGTTAGGAAAATTATTTTTAATGATTCTTTTTGTCCCAACTTTGTTTTGACATTGCCTAACCGTAGGAATTAATTTGGGTATTTTAGGATTAATAAAAAATAGTTTCTAGCAGAATCATGTTATTCTTAATTAATTAACTAGCTCTGTTTTCCTATTATTTTAATTAGCAAATAAATTTATTTTTCACATGTGATTGATTATTCTAGGTTAGTTTCTGTCACTTTAGAGCATGAACTTTTATTTATAATAAATAAAACTTTTATTTTATTTTCTTAATAGAAATTGAATTAGGCCTAATAGGAGTTTTATAATAGCTTTTAAATTGATTCTTTTTGCTCCTAGTTGCTTAATGCATTCTTTTCATTAAGTTAACATAAACCCATGATTAGGTTATGTTGAGAAATTTTTGTTATATAAAACTATTTTTAGTTGTTGCTTGAAGTAGGAAAACTTTGAGTTGGATTTCTTTGAGTTTTCCTTTGGGTTTTGATTTGTTTGTTTGGTGTGTTATATTACTATGCTATTGTGTTAAGTGATCATATGCTATATGCTTATTGTGATTATTGTTTGTCTCGGTAGAGTTTCGGAGTCTGAAGCTTGCTACTCTGAGTTCCTAGCTTACGAAGATCGTCGACAAGGCAAGTCATTGATCATACTTTCAATACCTATGATTTTATTGCATTAGAATTATACCTCCCCACCATGCATGCAGATAGTTGAAATTTTGAAGTTATAATCTTGAGTAGTATCATGTGGTAGGATGAACCAATTCCCTTGTTACCATGACCGGGGCGAAGTAGTTTATTTTGCTATGCTCGTGAGGCGGGATTGGTTGAGTGAATTCATAAGCAAGATGTGAGAGTCAAGATGATGACAACCCCATGAACTTCAAGATCAAGATGGACTTGAATTCACTCTTTGGGTGGAGGGCGGTTGTGGGCACCTGGAGAACCCGGTGGTTGGCGGGATGCATGGAGAAGTGCCATGACATCTTGCGAGCTTCACCCAGCCACGAAGAGGCGGATGGATGCCCCATTGACGGAAGCTTACATGCAGCCGCAAGCCATTATGGGCTCTGGCTGGGTCAACCCTAGTGTGGCTGGCTGGGCGGTACTACGAGATGTAGAAGAACGGTAGGATTGGATGGGTACGGCGGTGGCGGAAGAACTCTTGGAAGACCTGTTTCATTCATCCGTCTTCAAACACCATGAAGTGCGAAGACTTAAAAGGAGGAATGATTCTTGCGGGTAAAGTCATAAACCTCTGCAGAGTTAAAGATCTAATCGATTAGCCGTGTCCCGATTCACGGACAATTTGAGCCTCTGGAACTTGGAAGTATTGAAATCTCAACATTAAAATTAATAAATTAATTGAGGGGTTATGACTTAATAATTTGGGAATGAGACATTGGTTGGCGGAACCATCTCAATAACTACCAACAATTTTGTAGTATTTGCAAGCAAGTCCTTTGTAGTAGGGAAAAATTGGCTTTTTAAAATGATGAAACTTAGAGCCCCACAGCCAAAATGCATATAGTGTTAGTAATTTTATTATTGTTATTCTCTCTTCATGACTTGCGGCATATTCAAAATGCTGACCTACGGCTACAACGTCTTATGTTGCGAGAGGTTTATTCGATCAGGAGTGAGGCTACGCTCGCGCTTGGCGATTGCCCTTTGGTCGGATGGACTCGCTTTTCTTCTCGCTTCCGCAGCTTTATTTAGTTTATTTCTCATGAGTTGGCCTTGGCGAATTTATTCTATTGTAATAAAGACTCTATATGAGAATCGTGTAATAAATTCAGGTGTGATTGAACTTTGATTATTTCATCGATGTCTTGTGAGTACCGGCATGATCTTGGGATGAATACAGACCACGGAGATTTGACCGATTTTGGGTCGGTCGCTCTGAGAGATGGTATCGAGCACCTGTTGACCGTGGGGCGTAACCCCTAGGATCGGAAAGCCATAGGAAGAGACTATTTACTTTATATCCTTATCATTCCGTAATTCTCCCTGTTCATTTCGACTTCTCTCCGATTTTCAACATTCTAGATGGCGTCGAGTTCACCCGGTTTGCTACGGAGTTTTGCCGGCCCGATGAGGCGATGCCCTTGGCGGGAAGCTGGTCGAGATGGTGAAGAAGCTGAAGATTGCTCGCCCTCGATCACGGGAAGCCAACCAATGCACTTCAAGCGGATACCGCTTCTGAGGATCGAGGTGCACATTCGAGGAGAACCCGGAGGACATCTGAGCCTATTGACTTTGAGTTCACCGACTTCAAGCTGGATCCTCGGAAGGACATGGCGATCTATCGTGCACTTGGACATCTCGAGAAAATCTGAGGCGAGCTCGATCCATCAGACCTCGCCATGGTTTCTCGCGAGCAAGGAATGGAGATATCATCCGTACCGTGAGGGCGACTCCATTCTCTCTTATGTCCGGGACTTGGAGTGTCTCCTCGGAAGCAGGAGATCCGGACTCGCCGTAACTTCGAAGGTACACAGGAGGCTGTTGTTCCGTGAAGCTGGGCGGAGGAGAAGGCACCGCAGACTTCCTTGGCCATGAGGAAGAAATCGCGGACTTCATGGAAGAGTCGACGACACGAAGATGAAGCTTGCGCAATAGAGGAAAAGATGGACTTGGGAGAGGACCTTTTTCGAGTGGAGATGATGGACCTCTCGTGAGCAATGATCAGGATTATGAAGGGAGTTCCTTTGGAGAAAGCCGCAGAGGAGGCGCCCATGAGAGGGGCCACACGGAGGACATCGCACGGAGGGGCAAGGATTATTGATGAAGACATTTAGTCGACCACCATGTTATTTTACTTTTTAAATCGATCAGTTAGGTCGATATTTTCGATTAGTCGTGAGCTTTTGTAATCGAGATTGAACCATGTTTGAGTGGAATGAATAAATGATTGGTGTGTTTATGATTGTGCATTCATATGGGTAGTGTTATTTCTCATTAGACCATTGTTCTATTCTAATTTTCTCATCCACTCCAAAACACGGATGCCTCAGGGCGTGACACGGTCTTTTCGCGGAGCTCACCCAGCTACTCCAGCGAGAATGCCCTCATGCGAGATACTCATCGAATCGAACAACAACAACAACAATCCACCGCCACCACCCCTGTTGACAACTTATTTCGATTCACGAGGCTGAATCCGCGGTGTTCTCTAGCGACCTTGAGCGATTGTGGCGATGATTGGCTCCGCAAGGTCGGAAGAGAGCTAATCACTGTTGGATGCACTGATGCGAGAGAAGGTGCGCTTTGCCGCACATCAACGATGGACCTGCAGCTTCTTGGTGGGAGAACTACACGCCACTTATCCCATCGGCACCATCACGTGGGATCAGTTCAGCGAGGCCTTCCGCACCGCTCATGTTTCATTTGGAGCCATGAGTGCGAAGAAGCGTGAGTTCCGCAACTTACGCCCGGAGAACCGTCTTGTGGCGCGATGCGTGGATGAGTTCAACAAGCTAGCTCGCTATGCCCGGATGATGTGGCCACAGATGCATAAAGCAGGAGAAGTTTCTCGAGGACTCAATGATGAGCTGGGTATGCAGCTTATGGTGGCTACCTTCACCAACTACCGGGAGCTGGTAGACAAGGCCACCATACTTGAAGGCAAGCAGCAGCAGATTGATAGCATAGCGGAAGTACAGCCGGGGAAGCACAACTCGGGAGCTCGGCGAAGCCCGTTATGCCCCATACTCGGGAGGCACACCCATCACAACCATGGAGGACATAACCATGGAGGAAATGGGAACAACGCAACCAGGACAACAAGTCGAGGCAATGGCAATGGAAGCGGTAATGGGAACCAGCATCGTTCTGCCCGGCTCGAAGGATCTGAGTCACATCACACTGCTTCAAGTGCGGAAAACAGGGCACTATGCCACCGACTGCCGGAGGCCAAGCGGAGGAATGGAAGCGGCAATGGAAGCTCAGCGAAGAAGCCCAACCCTTTCCCTCGTGCTCGGGTGAACCACATTGGCGTGGAGGGCGTCTATGATCAGCCGGAACTTTGTGGTTGGTAAGTTTTATTGAATTCACGTTCGATATTGGTACTCTTTGATTACGGTGCAGCGCATTCATTCATATCAAGGGTAGTTGTGGAAAATGCAGGTTGCCCACTAAAACCCTTAGAAGCCCCTTCGCGTCGGTTCGCGCGGGAGGAGAAATGATGGCGGGCTTAGGCTGTCATGCAACCCTCAACATCGGGAACCATAAATTTCCTTGAGACCTCATAGTATTGAAACCCGGACCTTGGATGTAATCCTAGGCATGGATTGGTTGTGAAGTTTGAAGGGAACATAGATTGTGCCCGCAAGTCTATTCTGCTCACCACCGGGCGAAGAGGATCAAGTATGTATCGAGGCATAGCGGATGAAGAATCGGTGCATTCCCTCACGGGAGTTGTTCGGGAGGAAGTGCCGATGGTGCAAGATTTTCCGATGTGTTTCGGAGGAATTACGAGGGAATGCCACGGATAGGGACATTGAATTTCTGATTGAGTTATTGCGGCACAGCCCCAATATCCAAGAGACCTTATCGGATGCCACGAGCGATTTGAAAGAGATCAAGAACCAAATTAATGAGTTATTGGAGAAAGGATATATTATTAAGCTCATCACCTTGGGAGCCCAGTTCTTTTGGTAGAGAAGAAGGATGGAACCTTGAGGATGGTTGTGGATTATCGTTCGTTGAGCGAAGTGACCATCAAGAACAAGTACCCTCTGCCGATGATTAATGATCTATTTGATCAGCTAGTTGGAGCCAAGGTATTCTCCAAGATCGATCTTGATCGGGTATCATCGATTGAAGATCCGTGAAAAGGATATACCCAAAACAGCATTCACTACGGTATGGTTTATATGAGTATACCGTCATGTCATTTGGATTGACTAATGCTCCTGCATACTTCATGAATTTGATGAACAAGGTATTTATGGAATATCTGGACAAGTTTGTCGTGGTGTTCATCGATGATATCTGATTTTCTCCAAGAGCGAGGAAGAGCATAAGGAACATTTGCGTCTAGTTACGGAGAAACTTGAGAACATGAGTTGTATGCCAAGTTCAGCAAATGTGAATTTTGGCTGAAGGAAGTTGGATTCCTCGGACATGTTATTTCAGGAGAAGGAATAGCAGTTGACCCGCCAAGGTTGAATCAGTCACCGATTGGCGATCACCCACCTCGATCAAGGAGATCCATGTTTTCTCGGACTCGCGGGATATTATCGGAGGTTTATTGAGAACTTCTCGAAGATTGCCAAGCCCATGGTGAGCTGTTGAAGAAGGAAGCCAAGTACATTTGGACCGAGGATTGTGAAGCCAGTTTTCAGGAATTGAAGAAGCGTTTGGTCACAGCCCGATCTGATTTTGCGGACATACACAAGGATTACGGGTTTATTGTGGCGCTTCTCGTCGAGGACTCGGAGGAGTACTCATGCAGGAAGGAAAAGTTGTAGCTTATACCTCCGGACAGCTCGACCTCACGAGATGAATTATGCCACACATGATTTGGAGTTAGCGGCCGTAGTGCATGCACTCAAGACACAGAGACATTTCCTTATCGGAAACCGTTGTGATGTTTACAGATCACAAGAGCTTGAAGTATATTTTCACGCGAAAGAGTTGAACCTCGAGGCGGAGGAGATGGCTAGAGTTAATCAAGGACTATGACATGAGATTGCATTACCACCCAGGTAAAGCTAATGTTGTAGCAGATGCTTTGAGCCGTAAGAGTTATGTGAATACTCTTACGGCGGAGGATTACCCAGGAGTTAGTCGATGACCTCGAGATCTCCGGTGGAGATAGTTCGAGAGGATATGTTGCAACTCTGGAAGTTCAGTCCACTTTGGCGAAAGGATTCGTGAAGCTCGGAAGTCGGACAAGGAAATTGATGAGATAAAGCAAAAGATGAATGAAGGAAAAGCTAAAGGGTTCCGTAAGGATGAACACGAGCTATATGGTTCGAGGATCGTATTTATGTGCCCAATGATCCCGAACTCGGGAAGCTAATTCTTGAGAGGCTCATGATTCACCGTACTCGATTCACCCGGTAACACCAAGATGTATCTGGATTTGAAGGAAAGTTTACGGTGGGACGGTATGAAGAAGGATATTGCGAGTACATAGCGATATCGATGTTTGTCAGCAGTAAAGGCAGAACATCGAAGCCAGCGGGGTTACTTCAACCTTTGCGATTCCGATTGGAAATGGGAAAAACTTGGAATGGATTTTATCACAGGATTACCCAGGACCCGTTCAGGTTATGATTCTATCTGGGTAGTGGTTGATCGTTTGACCAAGGTAGCTCACTTCATTCCCGTGAAGACTACCTATACCAGTGCTAAGTTGGCCAAGATATACATGACCAGGATCGTATATCGCATGGAGTTCGAGGAGTATCGTGTCGGATAGAGGAACACAATTTACCTCAAAGTTTTGGAATCGGTTGCATGAAACTTTGGAGTGCGAGGCTGGAGTTGATCTGACTTTTCATCCATGAGACAGATGGACGGACCGAGAGAGTCAACCAGATTACGGAGGACATGTTGAGAGCTTGTGTGCTAGACTATGGGTCTAGCTGGGATGATAATTTGCCATCGCGAGTTCTCATACAACAACAGTTATCAATCCGATCGAAGATGGCCCCTTCGAAGCTCTATCACGGAAGGAGTGCGAACACCATTCTTTGTGGGATGGTGTTGGAGATCGATCACTTTTGGTTCCGATCTTATCAGAGATTCGAAGAAAGTCAAGCTGATTCGGGATAGACTCAAGATAGCACGATCGAGGCGGAAGAGTTATGCCGACGATGCGCAAGGAAGTAACTTACGAAGCGGGAGACCGAGCATATCTTCGTGTGTCTCCGCCGTGGAATCAAGAGGTTTGGTGTCAAAGGAAAGTTAGCACCCGATTCATTGGCCCTACAAAATCCTCGAGCGTCGTGGAGAAGTTGCTTACAAGTTGGAATTGCGGAAGGATTGTCCGGAGTTCATGATGTCTTCCATGTTTCTCGGTGAAGAAGTGTCATGCCGACATGGCGATATTCCGTTGAGAGACACGGTGCCCTAGAGGCCATACAGCTCGACGGTGATCGACTTATAAGGAGAAACCGTCGAATTCTCGAGACTGCGAGCGAGTCACCCAGACAAGATCATCAAGTTTTGCAAGGTCTTTGTGGAGTCATCACTCAGGAAGAAGCCACAGGGGCGAAGAAGACCTTCTTGAGACCACCGCACCTATTTGCTAGCCAACCCGAATCTCGGCGAGATTCATCTTAAAATGGGTAGGTTTGTAACATCCCAAATTTCCTATTTGGAATGTTTTACAATTATAGCTAAGCATCTATGCATTCTGTTTGAATTTGAGTGCCATTTGGAGTTTGGAAGATTTTGAGTTTTGGAATTTGAATTCAAACTTTGGCAAGTGGGAATCATTTCAAAAACTATGCTGATAAATACTTGAGAAAAAGTATGAGAGGAGTGAACATGACACTCCAAAAATATCAGAAGAAAACAATGCCAAAAGTTTTGAATTCAAATTTGAGTTTTATTTGAATTTTGAAAAAAATGATTTTCATAAACTTTGGATTTTGCCCCTGGAAAAATGTTCAAATGATAGGGAATATTCCCCTGATCGTTTTGATATATATATGTCCTATATAAAATATTTATATTTTATATTTTATCTCTGTTTTTATTTTCAAAAAATTAAATTGGAAAAAGAAAAAAAAATGCCCGGGCACCGGCCGAACCCAGTAGTGTGCCCGGCACACAGGCGACCCTTGAGGTGCCCAGGCACGGCCACGAGGCAGCGCCCAGCCCAGTGAGCCGACCGCACCCCTCGCCCGAATCGCTTTCCGCTCGGTCGACCGACCAGCGCGCCCCTCTCCCCTCGCCGGCGGTGGGCCCCACCTCCCTCAACCCCGCGCCCGCCACAGCGCGCCGCCTTCGCCGGAGATCCCGAAGGATCCGGGATTCGATCCCCTCGATTCACCCCCTCGCGCAAGTCGTCGCCCGCCTATAAAACCCCTCCCTTTTATTCCCCCCTCGCCCCTCGCGGACCCTCTCTCCCTCCTCTGCGCTCGCGGAGTAAGCCGACGCCGCCGCCGCCATTTACCTGCCGCCGCCCTAGCCCACCCGAGCTCCACCAACTCCACAGACGCTCCCCTCGTCGCGCCGCACCGCGGAGCCCCTCCCGCCGACCTCCCGACCACCGGAGGCCGGCCTTTTCGCCGCCCAAGCCGCCGCCGCCGTCGATCTCGGTACCTCGCCGGACTTCACCCCGCCGTCCGATCTACTCCCTCGGCTGAGATTAGAACCCCAGAAAATATGTTCTTTAAATAAAACCGGTCCGGTTTAGTTTAGTCCGGTTTATTTAGTTAGGGTTTTTATTTTGTACCGGCCCGATTCGTTTAACCCTAGGCCCGTTTAGTTAAATTACGCACAGGGCGTTAGTTAGGCCCATTTAGCCGTTTTTCTTTATTTTCGTTTTTCTGTTTTAACAGAATAGTTTCAATTTGAAAAATTCATATCTTTTATTCTACTTAATATTTTTAAGTGATTCTTTTTTGTTGGTTTGCAAATTTCTTATAGTTTCTGTAGAAAATATAATTAGCTATGTTAAAATTATTTAGAATTGCTTTATTTTAATTTAGTCAGAATAGTAAATCTGCTATAAAATGAGTTAGGAAATTTATTTTTAATGATTCTTTTGTCCCAACTTTGTTTTGACATTGCCTAACCGTAGGAATTAATTTGGGCATTTTAGGATTAATAAAAAATAGTTTCTAGCAGAATCATGTTATTCTTAATTAATTAACTAGCTCTGTTTTCCTATTATTTTAATTAGTAAATAAATTTATTTTTCACATGTGATTGATTATTCTAGGTTAGTTTCTGTCACTTTAGAGCATGAACTTTTATTTATAATAAATAAAACTTTTATTTTATTTTCTTAATAGAAATTGAATTAGGCCTAATAGGAGTTTTATAATAGCTTTTAAATTGATTCTTTTTGCTCCTAGTTGCTTAATGCATTCTTTTACATTAAGTTAACATAAACTCATGCTTAGGTTATGTTGAGAAAAATTTTGTTATGTAAAACTATTTTTAGTTGTTGCTTGAAGTAGGAAAACTTTGAGTTGGATTTCTTTGAGTTTTCCTTTGGGTTTTGATTCGTTTGTTTGGTGTGTTTATATTACTATGCTATTGTGTTAAGTGATCATATGCTATATGCTTATTGTGATTATTGTTTGTCTCGGTAGAGTTTCGGTCTGAAGCTTGCTACTCTGAGTCCCTAGCTTACGAAGATCGTCGACAAGGCAAGTCATTGATCATACTTTCAATACCTATGATTTTATTGCATTAGAATTATACCTCCCCACCATGCATGCGATGGTTGAAATTTTGAAGTTATAATCTTGAGTAGTATCATGTGGTAGGATGAACCAATTCCCTTGTTACCATGACCGGAACGAAGTAGTTTATTTTGCTATGCTCGTGAGGCGGGATTGGTTGAGTGAATTCATAAGCAAGATGTGAGAGTCAAGATGATGACAACCCATGAACTTCAAGATCAAGATGGACTTGAATTCACTCTTTGGGTGGAGGGCGGTTGTGGGCACCTGGAGAACCCGGTGGTTGGCGGGATGCATGGAGAAGTGCCATGACATCTTGCGAGCTTCACCCAGCCACGAAGAGGCGGATGGATGCCCCATTGACGGAAGCTTACATGCAGCCGCAAGCCATTATGGGCTCTGGCTGGGTCAACCCTAGTTGTGGCGCTGGCTGGGCGGTACTACGAGATGTAGAAGAGCGGTAGGATTGGATGGGTACGGCGGTGGCGGAAGAACTCTTGGAAGACCTGTTTCATTCATCCGTCTTCAAACACCATGAAGTGCGAAGACTTAAAGGAGGAATGATTCTTGCGGGTAAAGTCATAAACCTCTGCGAGTTAAAGATCTAATCGATTAGCCGTGTCCCGATTCACGGACAATTTGAGCCTCTGGAACTTGGAAGTATTGAAATCTCAACACTAAAATTAATAAATTAATTGAGGGGTTATGACTTAATAATTTGGGAATGAGACATTGGTTGGCGGAACCATCTCAATAACTACCAACAATTTTGTAGTATTTGCAAGCAAGTCCACTGTAGTAGGGAAAAAGCGGCTTTTAGCAAAATGATGAAACTTAGAGCCCCAGCCAAAATGCATATAGTGTTAGTAATTTTATTATTGTTATTCTCTCTTCATGACTTGCCGGCATATTCAAAATGCTGACCTACACGGCTGCAGCGTCTTATGTTGCGAGAGGTTTATTCGATCGGGAGTGAGGCTACGCTCCGCGCTTGGCGATTGCCCTTTGAGTCGGATGGACTCGCTATTTTTCTCACGCTTCCGCAGCTTATTTAGTTTATTTCTCATGAGTTGGCCTTGGCGAATTTATTCTATTGTAATAAAGACTCTATATGAGAATCGTGTAATAAATTCAGGTGTGATTGAACTTTGATTATTTCATCGATGTCTTTGTGAGTACCGGCATGATCTTGGGATGGTACAGAACACAGAGATTTGACCGATTTTGGGTCAGTCGCTCTGAAAGCGGAGTCTGGGCGCCATGTTGGGCAAGATGCCCAATGTCCTTTAGTTGAAGGGGCCTTCGTGGAATCCGTCAAGGGGTGGCAATCGGGGTGGTTCTATATCACCGAGCAGCGTGACTCTACATGGGCTGCGGCCCCGAGTTCAGATCTGGTATCCCCGTAGCTCACCTCCTGGAAAAGAAGGGCTTCTTTGTGGGGTAGTTCGGAATGGCGGCACTCCAAGCTGTATCCGGAAGCTGGTGAAGAAGCTCGAGCTGGTTAGCGTGGTCCAAGTCATGCTCGTCGCGGATTCTCCCATGCCAAGCGGGCATTCAATCTGTGGGAGTTCGATCCGGAACAGCACCAGGCGCTGGCGGGCTCTTGACCTGACGTCTGAAAGGCGCTGGAGGTGCTGTTCAAGGGCGCGAAACCCCGCATCCATGTTGAAGATCGCGGATTTTGCTCATGGCGCCAAACCAGCGAGGTAAGTGATTCTACCCCTTCTGGGACACTTGCTTTTCATAGTTTGACTCTATCACGGGTTTTAATTTCCCTTTTCCTTTGGCGGAATTTGGATGAGGAAAGGCGGGCAGATTATCTGCCGGCTCCTATGCCGAAAAATCCGATGAGCGCCCGTCTAAGCGAGGCTGCTGGTTCGGCACACCCTGCGTGATGCGGATAAGAAGGCCAAGAAGGAGGCCACGGGTGCTCGAAAGAGTTCCGTTTTCAGATGTCCAAGCGACTCGGGCGGACTCCTCCCCAAAAATGAGGAGGAGAAGAGGACTCTCTCCCGGAGGAGGAGAGAGGAAGGAAGGCTTCCCCAGCGGGGGAGGCGAAGGGTCAGAGGAAGGACTATTCCCGGACGGCTCCGCCAACATCAACGTTGGCGAGGAAGAATAGCCTTCAAGGGCCGGGCCTTGGCGAGATCGTAAGTATCTGGATTCTGAATGATTTATAATTTCTTTTCTGCGTCACATAATGTCATTACGATGCGCATGCTGCTGTAGTCCGGCGGTGATGATCTCCCGCTTCATTGGCGGGTCGTTGGCTCCGTCGGATGTAGACTCCATCCCGACCGCCTCCACCCCTCGCGACACCGAGGGGCGAGGTGGGATCCCAGAAAGGACCCATCGAGGGAGGCTCTGGGCGCCACAAGGCGTCCTCCGGACTTTCGCCGGACTCCATATCGAGAACCGCGGTGGTTCGAGTCGGCAGCTGCCGAGCGAAGGGCAAGACCGTGGCGCCGGCGGCTTCCGTCCAACCGGGCGCCGGGCAATTTGTTGGAGGCGATGCTGAGCGCTTCCATCAAAGAAGAACACCGCACTATTATGAGTGCGGTGATTGAAAGTGCAGCTTGCTAAGGCGGGCTGACCCGAAGCCTGCGATAGCCTTCTATCGGGCTTTGAGGTAAGAAGTTAAAAATATGCAATGTAATACCGCATAGGCGGTAGCCCACGATGCTCGGTTTGGTGTTAGGGAAGAAAAGTCGGATGAGGATCTGAAAAAAGAAGATATCTGGAGGGTTGCTAAAAATTATGTCAATATGGGTTGCGGGCTGCGTTCTTGACCTCTGCCCTTGCTTGGCTGCGGAGGTCGGTGCTTTGAAGCAGGGGCTCGGCGGTCGAGCAAGAGCTCGGCAGCGCTTGAGAAGCAGCTCAGGACAAAGAAGGTGAGTAACACCACTTTGAACTTGTACCTTCTGAGAAAAGGATTTAGGTTGCAACAAAAATAACAAGGATAACATGGATGCTGCGGGGGCCACGAGCAGTGGCGACCACTGAAGGAGGCCGTGTCTGTGCCCGAGCATAATGCGGCCCGCAGGCAGGCAGGCGAGAAAAGCAAGAGGCGTGGGTGGCGGTGGTTCAGCAAGAGCTCCGAGGCTCTCATGGAAAAGCATGAGAGTTTGGGCGTGACTCAAAGACTTCGAGTCGAGCTTGCCTCGGCTCTCAAAGTGTAAAACTGCCAATGCCGATGCCCAAAGTCCCTTGAGGAGATTGAGTTGATGAGGAAGATAGCGGCGGGTAAGGCATTTTCATGCAAAGCAAGCATGTGAATGTAAATTACGTGTTACTTACCCGGTCAGAGCTCCCGAGGCGTTTGCAGATCTGCCTTGGCGTGTCGGCGCGCCGCATTCTACCGAGCGAGGAGGGAGCTCAGCGGAGAAGGTCTTACGGTCTCGGTATCTTTGAGGCCGGCCATCCAGTGCCCCTAGCGACCAGTGAAGCAGCTGGTCGAGCTTCTAAGGTGGCGAGCGCAGGCCATGAAGGGCCTCATAGTCCGTGTGGCGGAGAGGCCATGCCTAGGAGCTACCGGCCTCGTCTGACGGCTGGTGGATCGTGCCCACAGGTGGAGGTTATCAAGCGCTCCGTCTGTATTGAAGGTGCTCGTCGGGCCATTGCCGCGCAAAAGTGCATTAGGGCAAGCTGGATGCGGAAAGCTAATCTGCTGCAGCGCCGCCAGCGGGCAAGGAATATCGTCGCCGAAATGTACTATAAGACTGTCTGAAGGGTGCCCATAAGATTGCGGATGAGTGCCCGAGGATGTAATTATTGAATAAATTAGCGATGTGTTATCACATGCGCTGAAAACTTTGTTCATATCGCTAAGCA
Organism: Aegilops longissima; assembly: GCA_021605205.1. Classification (NCBI taxonomy): domain Eukaryota; kingdom Viridiplantae; phylum Streptophyta; class Magnoliopsida; order Poales; family Poaceae; genus Aegilops; species Aegilops longissima. Next base: position 15,826 of record JAHIAM010012285.1, read on the forward strand.
ACGCTTGTTAATTTAAAATATTACCTTACATGCGGCCGTTTATTAAATCGAGAGATGGCAAATCGTAAACTTCACCCCCATGCCACAGTCTTTGGGGTGTTGGGATAAACTTGAGCACTCTAGTTCCCATTTTGGGTCCATCTAGGGGCGCTCAACACAGCGAACAAGGCAACGGACTTATAGTGCTTGAACACTCTCCTTAGCCATAGAATTCTATAATTTTAAATTTAGTGAAGCCCCTAGTATCGGAGGACGAATTGAGGCGCTATCCACATTAATCGGACATTATCCGGAACTTAGCTCGAGCGGCGTGGGTCTTTAAGGACCGAAAGGACCTCTCGAACAGCGACCAGTCTCTCGCCTTATCATGACGGTCAGTTTAGCTTTCTCCGAGGCGTTAACCGGCTCAACCGAGGCATAATCGCGATGGTTCTCCAGTGCTACCTTAGCGATAGAATGGAGCGTAAGGTGCCAAACATGGGAGCAGGCAAACCCAACTATTGACCCAAGACATGATTGAACCGATTCATATAATGCTATAAGTTGAGGTGCCGCACTTGTGAAAGTGTTGGACTTTATCACACCATAATCACGGAGAACATAAGCCCACAGTGTATTTGGCGTACCAAAATGTGCAGGTGCAACATGTCATAAATGAACATATATATATATAAGGTAATGCAATTATGGGCAAAAAGTGCTGCATTTTATTGAGAAGATATGCTATGAGTGCGGAATGATACAAATAGTCACGGAAAGCAAGGGATTGGGCGAATTAAAGCGTCTCCCTCGAGGGTAGGCAGCGGAATGTTGTATTTAACAAATTTAATGCTCGTGATGGAGACCACA
>JAHIAM010012286.1:0-10336 GCA_021605205.1 Aegilops longissima
AGGTAGTGGGTACTTGTTCTTGATTGTTACTTCATTCAATCCACGATAATCAACAACCATTCTTAACGATCCATCCTTCTTATCCACTAGCAAAGCGGGTGATCCCCAGGTGAAGAACTTGGGCGTATAAAACCTTTATCCAATAGTTCCTTAATCGCTTCTTGATTTCCGCCAAATCACATGCGGGCATCCTATATAATTAACCGATATCGGGCCTGTTCACAGCAACAGCTCGATCAAAAACTCAATGTCTCTATCCGGTGGCATTCACGCAACTCTTAGGAAATACATCGAGGATAATCCTTCTGCTGGTACTTCTTCCTGCACCACTCGATAGGCAATTAACTTGCGCTCTTCTCGGCTCGTGCCGTGATACATATAATCCTTCTTCCTCCTGGGTATGCTGAAACTGAATTCCTGATTTAGGGGTATAACGAGGTTTCGCTGAGCTCGAGTTATACTTCCCTTGCCCATACTTCCTTACGGTTCTCAATTTGCTCTGCTTTCCTTCAATCATGAGGCTCGGTCTACTAACTCCTGGTAGTTATTGAAGCGGCTACCATCAACGGCATCTGAACTCATCATTTAGTCCTTCTAGGAACTTCTCTGTTTATGCATCGGTAAGCGTCATCTGGGGCATAACGTGCTAGTTTATTAAAGTCATCCACGTCTTGGCCAATAGTCCTTCCTCCTTGGCGTAAGATTCTGAAACTCTAGCTTCTTCATGGCCATAGCTCCTGCTGAAACATGAGAAGTCTTGACTGCTGAAATTGATCCCATGTGGCGTGTCTACAGGGTAAGTGGCTGTGAAATTCTCTCACCATCTTCTGCGGGTCCTTCAAGCTGATGTCTGCAAACTTCACTCTTTCTCCATCTGTGCATCCTGCGGTGGTCAGCTCCTTCCTATCTTGCGAGCGGTCATACTGCTACAATCGGCTCGGTGCTCTTTGGAATACACGGCGGGTTTAGTCTAAGAAGCGAGTCGATGATCCATGGTGGTGGTGGTGGTGGGTTGTTGTTGTTGTTGTTGTTGCCACAGTTACGCACCAATGTTTGAATCAGGGTATTCTCTCTTGGATCGGTTGGGTGATCTCTGGCGGAAAACAAATCGAGTCGTCTCGGAGGCATCGATGGGTTTAGAAAAGATGAGAATTTAGAATAGAATGAGTTCTAAGGGATCACTACCCAAATGCACATGAGCAAATACACACAAATCACTTCATTCAATCAAACAAGGGCTTACAGATCTAACTATCGCAAAGTCGTGTACTATAATGTTTACATGGGAAATACTACTAATATGTGGGGACTTCTACTAATTTGAACGGTGGAAGACTCCATAATGTCTGCTCCTTCTTCTTCAAAGTCGGGTTCACTTGGATCCAATTGGTGTCGTCGATGTTGATGTAGTCGCTTGGGCAATCGACATCTTGGTCTTCATTCTGGCGCAACTTCTTCTTGAGTTCTTCAATCTCGTCTGAAGATCGTTATTGTGTCTTGCTAGAGCTACGATCTAGTCCATATAGTCCTTGCGAGTTGTCTTTAGTTCTTCTTCAAGTTCGATGATCCTTCCTTTGCATTACGCAACTCCAACATATCATTGCATCTGGTTCTCCTGGCGTCGAATGTCTGGTTTAACTCTGGATGAGCGCTGCAATGGATCTATCCTTCTTGAGTCTTGTGACGTCCCATTTGTTATCTCGGCGTCCTAAATCTGGTAGATAGTGTCCTTGAGGTCTTCTTAATAAACTTCTCCAATCGTCCCATGGTGATGTGAGCTGCCATGCTCTTTCCCGGACTCAAGTTGGTGCCTGAAAACACTATCTATAGACTTGGTGATTGGGGCGAATGTCCTTCTGGGCGTGGCGTGAATCTTCGGTGCTCCTCTTGAGAGTGGCGTTGAAAGTCCGGTGAAGCTTGGTAGTCAATGTTGGTGCTTGGTAACTTCCTTCAAGTGAAATCAAAGGTGTGCCTTCATCCGGTTGGGTGTACTTGATCTTGATCCTTCATCCTAAAGAGTAGAAAAGATGAGAATTAGAAAATGAGAAGAAGTAGTGATCTATGGCTTTATCTTAGTGGTGTGTCCTCGTCGCGTGTGCTCGATACCATTCTCTGGCGACGACCCAAATGGATCTAGTGCTCTGTGCTCGGTGTCATCCTGGATCGATGTCTTGACACCACAGTACCTCAAAGGATTTATAGCGAGTAGCAATCACACACTTATTACATCGTTGTCCACAAGGAACTTAATACAATAATATGGCTTAAGGCCATCTAATAATAACTAGGAAGGCTTGGAAGACAAGTGAGTCCATCAACTCCGCCGGCATCGAGTATAGAACCACGACCTAACACCTTACTAAGTAAATGCGAAAATGCATAGCGTGAAAGTTGCAGCCAGCAGGTTGACACATGGAATATCTTGGCAATGTAACACATAGAGAACAATGAAGCAACAAGCCTATACTACATGCATATATGGCTGGTGGTATGGCTCTCTGATTACATTTTGCATAAAATGGTTTTCCCTACATCAAAGGAATAATTTTATTTAACTATCATGGTGGTTGTTAAACATTGAGAATGGTTGACATCCTCAATCCCAATTAAAAAGTACTCATTAAAACCCAATAACTTTATTATTAGAATAACATGTTGAGATTCACATGATATTCAAGTACTAGATACTCAAGATGTCCATAACGAGGGACACGGCTAATCATGATTAGTTTATACACTCTGCGAGGTTTAGCACTTTTCCCCACAAGACTCGATCGCCTCCGTTTGGTTCTCGCACTTCATGGTGTTTGAGAGACGGATGGCGAGACATAGTCTTCGAGCGCTAGCACCTTACTTGTGGGTGAGACGGTCACCTACTTTCCCCTACATCGCTAGTCTACCGTGAGTTAGCACAACAATCAACTATGCAGAGCCCATAATTGGCTTGTGGCTGCTACGGAAGTTTCTAGTTTGAATAATCTTATGGTCCCTTAGAGCACAGGGTGGTGGTCAGAAGAAATCTGAGCAAGTCTGATGGAAACCAGGTGCCTCAATCCACCCAGATGTGTGTTTAGTTGCCACCTTAGATAAACCTTAATTAACAATCTCACATCTATCATGGATATTCACTCACCCAATCCCGTCTACTAGCATAGCATGGCATAATTAAGCAAGCGTGAAGTAACTCCCAAGGTTTCATAAGTAAAACAGGTAATAGGTACTACCTCAATCTACTTCCCATCCCACAATTTAATTAGATCCTAAACATGCAAGTGTTTGAGGGCTTGATCTAATGCAATAAAACTGGGTAGTAGAAAAGGTATGATCAAGTGTTACTTGCCTTAGCGATGATCCGAGACCTAGAGATTGAAGTAACAAGCGGCGCACTCCGGGTGATCTAGGACAAACAACAAGCATACAATAAGTACTCATCTAATGCAGAAATCTCGAATAAAAGATCTAACCAGATAGTTCCACTTAAGAACCACAGTTTGCAAAAGAATCGAATCAAATAAAGCATCGAAAGTCAGAACTCGAGAAACGACTCGGTTTAACAATCTGAAACTAGGTCAAAATTTTACAGTAGCAAAACTCTGTGTAAGTAGGTTAGTCGAACGGCGGTTTATATGAAACTCGGTAGCTTGAATCACTGATTCGATAAGCGAGCAAGAAATAAAACAGATTTGAAAATCGGATCGGAAATCGAATCGAGAAAATAACGGATTAAATCCGATTAAAAGAAAGCGACGAGCGGATTAAATAGCGACGTTCGTTAACAGAACTAATCAACGAACACATTCATTGAAATGAGCAGTTCGGTGAGCGTTAGATTAATTAAGAAAACCGAAAAAATAAAACCATCTAGGGTTTGAAAAAAACCGAACATCTCAAAAAAGCGGATCGGGTCTTTTTAAAAAAACCGGATCGGGGTTGTGGCGGCTACCTCGGTGAAGTCATTGGCGGAGACTCGGGTCGGAGTCGGGAGGCGGTGGGTGGCGGCGAGTGCCGTGGCGGCTCGGGTGGGCTGGCTCAGGTGGTGAAGAGGCGTATAAATAGAAGGGGGCTGGCGGGTGGCTTGGGGAGGGCAAGCCGGGGAAGGCGTGGCGTCGTCCCAGGCGACTTCAGGCGTGGAAACCAGCTTGTGGGGAGGAAGGGAGGTGGGCAGGCTGGGCAGCCTGGCTGGGCATGGGCCTTGGCCGAGGGAGAACTGATATTTTTTATTTAAAACAAAACAAAGCGGATTAAAAAATACCAAGCGAGCTCCGATTTTAATAAAATAATTTTCACGACTCCTAAAATGGAGTGAACAAAATGAACTTTAAAAGCGCAAACATGCATATATTTTTTAAATGCTCATTTTTGCCTAAGCAAAATAAATCTTCAAAACCAAATTTGATTTATTTATAAAATCTCCATTTTCCTAAATATTGGGAAAGTCATATTATTCCCTCTCTTAAGTTTTATAGGAAAAACTTTATGAAGATAATTAAATAAATCAATGATCCTATTTTCAAAATTTGAGAAATCCCAAATATGAAAATAATGAAACTTCAACTCTCTCAGGGTCCTCGAGTTGCGTGAAATTTTCTAGGATCGGAAAATCGAGAAAAATATGATATGCATGATGACCTAATGTATAACATTCCAAATTGAAAATTTGGGATGTTACATCTGAAAGATAGTATCGTTGGCTTCAGCCTCCTTGCAGAACAATCTTGGGGTGTTGGCAAAAACAATATGCATAATCACACTTGATCCAACTTCTTGGTCCATTGAGGAGGTGATGCGCCGAACTAGGCAACCGGACTATATAGATGTAACACTTTAAGCTTAGCCATGGGAGTCTAATGGTGGGGTTACTCGTAGCCTGGTACTTCTGCATGCATCGAATACAGACGCGTGTGTACATGGCGGAAAATGGCCCTTCGTTAAGGCGGAGGAATCTTTAGGGATTCAGGTGAGTCTTGAGTGGTTGAACAGTCTCTGCTGTATCATGGCGGTCAGTTTTGGCTTTCCCTCTTGAGCGCTCATCTGGAATAACAGGGCACAATCGGAGTAGTTCTCCTTTGGCCTGCCTTAGAGCGGATGATAAGCGGAGCGTAAAGGCGGCAAACCAGAGGGCAGGCTAACCCAACATTTGACCAAAGACATGATTGAGCTGATGCATACGGCCAAACTCATGGCCGAACACTCCGAGGTATTCGGTCTTTTGTAGAAGAAGATAGGTTGACAAGAGCCTATTTTAAGCCCTTTATTTCTAGATGCGTGCAATTTAGTCTGCCGTGGCCAAATGTCAAAAACAGCGTATCCTCGTGGGTATAGAACCCATGGGATGGTTAAACAACAAGAAGCAGTAGAAAAAGGTTTACAGGGCTTAATCTAAAAGAAACATGTTGCAGGGGCCTGCTGCACATCTGCGCCTTTGTCTCCGTTGTTGTCGTATCCTAGAAGGGTATCGCATGAGCGTTGTCTATAGAAAAGAAAAACTTCGTAGGAGGGTGCAATGTAAGTATGCCGATTAATAATACAAGTGAAAGTTGTTGGCCTGCCAATAAGGTCGAGCAGGTGGGGCTGTATTAAATATAGACAGCCTGGTTTCCCTATGGGATTACATATCTGATGCCTGTATGAATTTATCTGAGCTCTTGGACTCGTCTAACCGAGTGCGTGGTCGTAATGACCAATCATGTTTTCTAAAACTGGAGGCCGCTTATAGTCCGACCGCTAGAACCGTTGCATATTCCTCTGCGTGAGGCGCTTTATGATTCGCTAATGGTGATGGCGCCACGGGGACGGGCATCTTGAGTGTAAGGTGGTGTAGTCGGCAATTCGTTGAAGCGGCGAAGGCCATTCTTCCTAGCGGTCGCGTGATAGCTGCTTTCTGGAAAGGTCGACGGTGAAGGCGGCTCTTAAGCTCAGGGTTGCACAGGGGCAGATGTTACTTTCGCCGCAGCCGGGCCCCAGGTGCAGGCTACAGCGCTGGTATCACCTTCAAAGGTGGTGTTGCTTTGTTTAATCTGGATGGGTCTATCCCCATCTGCGACAGTATCCTCTTATATTAAATTGAGACCACTTCGCCCGTCCATGAGGACACGGGTGAGGCGGTATCCGTCGACTAGTGGGTCAAGCACCAAGGCTCGTGATCCTCCGCGCGAATACTAGATTCGGCCGTCCATGTGATCGAAAGTGATCGGACCGAGACATAAAGTAGTGAGGCGATGGGTATGCGGGCTCTACATCGTGTGCTTCTATGGAGCGCATTTATGCCCTCTTGTGGATGTCTTGGTCGCGTGGATCATGTTTACTGTTTTAACCTCTGGCGGGAATTTTATGCAGCCCTGTGTTCCAGGTGGTGAGGTTCATCCTCGTCTTACAGTGTGTCCCTCCTTGTGTTCTGCATTTAATTTGCCAGCTGCTTGAAGACCCAACACTTTCTATGGGTGTGGTTACTTGAGGTTTCTCCGGGGTGCCATGAATTTGGCATAATCTGTCGAGGACTCTGTTTAGACCGGATAGTCGTCTTTACTACCTTTGAATGGCTTCTTTTGCTTGATCGGTCGAGAGCCCCTGAATCCGGCGTTGACCATCGTGCTGTCGGGCTCTCTTCCTTGTTTTGGTGTTTGTTTTTATTATCGTGGCTTCCGTTGCCATCCTTAGTTCGGATGTGCTAGAATCGCTGGTGCCTTCAGGGCCAACCAGCTATCTTCACCAGCATAAGCGGGTCATAAAACTTATTAAGGCTGCCATTGTCCTTAGCTTTTCTTGGCGAGGTGTCGGGCGAAACCATTAAATCACGGATCTGTGTTTGAAATCCGCTAAGGCTTGACGTCCGGACGATCGACAATTTGATTCTTCTTAGTGAGAATCTGTTCCAAAGCTTCGAGGACTCTCGGGCTATTGGATTTTGTGACTTAGATCGTCTTAGTCGGGAGGCCGGACATAAGTCCCTTGAAAATTGGCCTGGCGTCTTGAGTTCCTCCCAACTCCCAATTGAGTTTTCGGGAGGCTTTTCAGCAGTGTCGAGCTGGTCCCTTCAACGAGGGAAGGTATTTGATGGCGTGGAGGTCATCCCCATGAGCCATGTGAATATGCGGATAAAATCCTCGATCCAGGACCCGAGTGCAGCCGTGCGTCGTGTGCTTCTATGTTCCACGAGTTTAAAGCCTTGTAGAATTCATGGTCGATACTTCTTCGGTGAAGCACAGGCGGTGAGCAGCCCGTTGTATCTGGGCGCATTGGCATTAGTCGGCTGTTGTTGTGTCGGGTTGATTCGAACTAGTATCTAGCTTTTATGAGCATTTAGGTGACCATAGTCTGTCTTTGGGGCATGTCTTCTAGATCCATATCTGGACCTGGCTGCACTAGTCTTTTTATCCAAGCTTCGCATGGATGCGTCGCGGTGTCATGACCGCTCTGTTATGGTTGTGGTGATGCGTCGGCTTCTTGAGTCGAATTTTCCTTTGGTGGAATGGCGCGTTGTCGAATTCTGGCGTAGCTTGCGCGGATAGCTTTTGTGTGGCGGTCATCGCCATATCTTTCTTCGATGTCTAGCACCCTATTCCATCTGCGACTTAGCTTTTCTGTGCGGCCTTGAGCCGTTGCTACCTTTTCTAGACTTCTTGTGGTGGCCATAAGCTTTACGTGGAGGTTGTCTTGTTCCACTTGTTCGTCAGAGATAATGAATGTGTCATCGTGCGGACTGTTTTCCTGATGCAGGCGGCATCCTAAGCTCGTCCCTCCGGATCATAATGATCGGGTATTTGCTCCGAACTTGATTTGGCGTGACCTGGCTCGTCCCGCTCCATCGTTGGGTCCATGTGGTCATTATTGCTTTCAGAGTTTGCGGGTATATCAACCCTTCTTGCGCTCTTGTGTCTATTTTTGCCATTGCTGGACTTTGAGCGGCGTCTGCGTCGCCTCTTTGGCTTTTGGCCGGGTGTTTTATCGTCCGGGCTGCCATCCTTATTGGGCGTATCTACCATGTATATATCGTGTGACAAGGTAGTAGTCCCACGCTCCAGGGATTCTGGAGCCTCTCCTGCATCTTCGTCCATACCGTCGATGTCTTCGGGGTCGAGCACGTCGGCTAATTCTTCGATCGTGGCAATGAAGTGGGTGGTGGGTGGGCGCGAATTCCTCGTGCTTTGCTTCCCTCGGGCGGACATAGTTCGGCCCGAGTCTCTGATAACGAGAGAGACTTCAATGAGTTCAGCATGTTGCCAAAAGGTCGAGTCTTGAAAGATGTCCCATGATGATAAACTCCATTACGGAGCCCAACCTAGATCGGCTGGCTCGAGTGGCGGACCAGGACCAACAGCGGATATGAGTCCGGGGTCCAGGTTCTGAGCCTCCACGAGGTGGGACCCATGTTCGGCTCCACCGCCCGATAAGTGTCTGCGACTGTGGAGCGGGGTCAGACCCTCCGTCCATAGGCACATGCAACCTGTCTGGATTTAGATCAAAGGCTGCTCGAGGGATAATGTCCGGGCACTCCCGACGCAGGTCTAGGCCGTGCTCGTCGTGGTTGTCCGGCGCTCTGGCGCAGCTCGAATCCGTTGAAGATCAAGTCTTCATGGATATATGCCATGTAGTTCAAGTTTCGAACCTGACACTGGTGGCGGTGAAGCTGATATCTGCTCAAGCGGCCAAGAAGAATTGGCCCATGATCTGAACGCCGAACACAAAGATCTGTCCGGGGAAAAGTCTCACCCTAGGCTGTGTTGGCGGCGATTGAAGAGCGCCATCAAGCCTCGAGCGGCGACGGAGGAACTCTCAATGAAAGCACCAATGTCGATTGTCAAAACCGGCGGATCTCGGGTAGTGGGGTCCCGATCCATGCATCTTAGGCTGATGGTAACAGGAAGCAAGGGACACAATGTTTACCAGGTTCGGGCCCTCTCGATGGAGGTAAACCCTACTTCTGCTTGATTAATATTGATGATATGTGGAATACAAGAGTAGATCTACCACGAGATCGTAGAGGCTAAACCCTAAGAGCTAGCCTATGATGGTATGATTGTAATTGTGATCGGCCTTCTAAGGACCATCCTCTCTGGTTTATATAGACACGGAGAGCTAGGGTTTATGGAGTCGGTTACAAGGAAGGAAACATAATATCCGGATTGTTAAGCTTGTCTTCCGCATGAGGAGAGTCCCATCCGGACCACGAGCGAAGTCTTGAGTCTTGTATCTCGGCCTTCTATAGTCAGGACGATGAATATAGTCGGCTGTCGGATACCCCTTATCCGAGGACTCCCTCACCGCCAGTCGTACATTATATGTACTTGCAAGCTCACACAAACATAACCATAATGACAAACAATATCATGACATTTAATAAGTTAAATGCAAACAACATCATACTACTCATGCGGTGAAACCAAACTTGTGCACCGAGTCGATCGAACTCTCTTACCAACGGTTGCCTCACAATCCAACGATTGCTCGACGAAACACGAGCGGAACCATACTTGGTCCATCTGGTTACCTCGTCACCAAAGCTGTGATCACTTCGGATAACAAGAAATTCCGAGCAGTCAGGTCTCACTGACCTCATCATGATCAACGATTGCAATGCAATTACATTAATGTGCAAGATTTATTATTAACGAGTTGATCAATGGTGTGGCTTACTTACTAAATGGGCCCTTATCCATGGGCATGGCTATCGATAGATGAATACACTCCAGTAGAGGTAGCACACTTTACCCACCCACGGAACCCATGGCCTCGCACTCCCATTCGAATGGACCAATGGCATTCTGACAGAACTCTCCCATTGCCATTACACTCTTGACCACTCCGACCAACTCCCCACTGGAGCTTAGTCTGGGTGACCTAGCCTACAAAAGGCAAAACTACCACCGTCGTTGTTGGAAATATGCCCTAGAGGCAATAATAAATTCGTTATTATTATATTTCCTTGTTCATGATAATCGTTTATTATCCATGTTATAATTGTATTGATAGGAAACTCAGATACATGTGTGGGTACATAGACAACACCATGTCCCTAGTAAGCCTCTAGTTAACTAGCTCGTTGATCAATAGATGGTTACGGTTTCGACCATGGACATTGGATGTCGTTGATAATGGGATCACATCATTGGGAGAATGATGTGATGGACAAGACAATCCTAAGCCTAGCACAAAGATGCGTGGTTCAGTATGCTAAATATTTTCTCTGTCAAGTATCATTTCCTTAGACCATGAGTTGTGCAACTCCGGATACCGTAGGAATGCTTTGGGTGCCAAACGTCCTGCGTTGGGTGGCTATAAAGGTGCACTCGGTATCTCAAAGTGTCTTTGGGTTGACGAATCAGGCCCGGTTTGTCCT
>JAHIAM010012289.1:0-11612 GCA_021605205.1 Aegilops longissima
GCGGTCGATGAGTGGAGTAATAGTAGTAGATCACGAGGAGTCGGTCTACTTGTCTCGGACGTGATGCCTATATACATGATCATACCTAGATATTCTCATAACTATGCTCAATTCATCAATTGCTCAACAATAATTCGTTCATCCACCATAAAATACTTATGCTCTTGAGAGAAGCCACTAGTGAAACCTATGGCCCCGGGTCTATCTTCATCATATTAGTCTTCCAATACTTACTTATTTCCTTTGCGGTTTACTTTGCTTTTATTTTACTTTGCATCTTTATCACAAAAATACCAAAAATATTATCCTATCATATCTATCGATCTCACTCTAAGTAAGTGACCGTGAAGGATTGACAACCCCTTATCGCGTTGGTTGCGAGGAGTTATTGTTTTGTGTAGATGACGAGGGCCTCTGGCGTAGCCTCCTCTTGGATTGATACCTTGGTTCTCAAAAGCTGGGAAATACTTACGCTCTTGCTGCATCACCCTTTCCTCTTCAAGGAAATCCAGCATGATTCTCAAGAGGTAGCAAGGCCATATCGCATATGCTAGGCTCGTCAAGTTTAACCGAGTATTCGCATGTGCAAAAGCTGCACACCGATCATCCGTGGTGTCTCGGTAGCGACAAACTTTGTAGCAGTGCATACTCGGGAGAACACTTGTACCTTGAAATTTTGTGAGAGATCATCTTATAATGCTACCGTCAACCAAAGCGAGAATGAGATGCATAAAGGATAAACATCACATGCAATCAATATAAGTGATATGATATGGCCATCATCATCTTGTGCCTTTGATCTCCATCTCCAAAAGCACCATCATGATCACCATCGTCACTAAGCGCGACACCTTGATCTCCATCATAGCATCGTTGTCGTCTAGCCAACTATTGCTTCTCGACTATCTATACGCTTAGTGATAAAGTAAAAGCAATTACATGGCGATTGCATTTCATACAATAAGCGACAACCATATGGCTCCTGCGATTCCGATAACATCATGCCTTGACCATATCACATCACGGCATGCCTGCAGCTTATTCGAAGTTCGGTGAGCGTATTACGCTTTTCTCTCGTAGGCCCTCCAAAACTACATCTCTACGTTCTCGCATGTTACATCTAACAACTATGCAATGCAGCACTACTACTACACTCTAACACAATAAATCATACGTGTTTTAATTTTACTAGATAACATATTGTTACTTAATTATTCAGTTTGCATACATTAAAATTGCCTTTGAAATGTATGGCCAATATCATATACCTGTGGGAAAAATCCGCCCTTTCTGTTTAATCGGGTTTGTATCAATGGATGCGTGCGAAACAGCAAAACTATAGTACTATATCTTTGTACAAGTGACAGTTCACTGGGTGGATAATGTCGTGTACTCCTCCATCATAAGAGTGGAGTGCTAGCTTTCATAAATCTTCTAGTCCCTTTGCCGACATGTGGGGCATCAAGCTACGGGTCCACGTGCCATACGAATCTGATCTTGAGCAGCGGGGTGAAGCACCTGTCATGGCGTCGGCGTAGTAATGAGCAATGAGGCATCAAATCACAAAGCTGCACCTTTCCCGGATTAAGTTGGAGGGGCGAAGTAATAATGCTAAAAAAAGTTGAGGGCGAAGCAACCATCATTTCACTCGTTGCTGAATCCGCTTCTCCTCATCTTCTTCAAGTTAACCACGTGTTGCTTACCCGTTGTTACGCCTCATGTGGAAGCGGATCGGCTTGGTAGAACACGACACGTGGGACCGCATATTAGCAAACCGCCGGACAACGTCCTCTAAAAATAAGAAAACTCCCCGCCATCCAGGCGGCAAAATCACCTCCTTTTACTAATCTTGATTCTATAATTTTTAGATCAATATAATTGAGATTTGTATAGATAGCACAGGAGCAAAACCATCATTTCACTCTTGTGACTCCGCTTCTCCATCGTCTTCTTGAGAAACCATCTCACCGCACTAAGCTGGACGGACAACGCTATTGTTACGAGTAGTACTAGTACATTTCTGCGTCCTTTGGTTCAACGGACTTCTGGATGCAAATAAAGGCGGTTGTCTCGCTGCGGTGACACTTCGACGACTTACCGTGGTCTCCCTCAATGGTGTTCTCCGTCGAGCGCGCCAGCCAATCCACAGCGTTCGAGATATAAATCGGCGTCACGCAATGGGAAGGAAGTCAAATATAGTTACTACCTCCATTTTTTTGTACACAAGGCGTATATCAAAATTACAATTTGCGAAGGCCACTAACACTAATCGAGGCAAAATTGATGGGGTTTGCCTCGTACTAGCAACCAAGGACATTAATATCCCTTGCATGCATGCGGAAGTGAGAAGGTTGGTTTGCATGGCGCTGCATTAATCAGCGATGAGGTGAGATGGTTAGCTCTTTGGGCTTTGGAGAAAAAATCGCATTAATTGACCGTGAAGCGAGTTTGTATCGATTAATCCCTGAAGGAAAACCCGCCTTTCTTTTTAACACTAGTACTCCTAGTCGTGTACTCGATACTTATCCTGTTTGGGTCTAGGCCTTGCATTGCCATACTATCACACATTTTGCCAAGCTTGCCTAAAGTTTTCAAAATGAAAAGGAGGTACACTTGTGCATGGCTGTCGTGATGCCTTGCACCCTCCTGCAGTCGCTCACGCTGCGAGTGCACCACACCCTCACATGCCGATCGCTCCTGCCGCATAAACCCAACCAAGGAAAGCACCCTCAGCGACACGTGTTGTGCATGTGAACAAACCAAACTCAGCCATCCTACGCTGACATATAATTTTCGTTCATAGAGTATGTTTATCCAACCGCATGTTGGGGAGTATCCGTCTGACCCGTGCGGTGGTGTGTTGGGGAAGAAGAAGAGGTGAGGAAGAAGGGTTAGGAGGCGTAGGATATTCATCCAACCGCCTTGAAAGATCATGGATGTAGCCTAGAGGGGGGTGAATAGGCGCTTTAAAATAATTATGGTTGAGGCTTGAACAAATGCGGAATAAACCTAGCAGTTAATTTGTCAAGCACAAAACCTACAACAACTAGGCTCACCTATGTGCACCAACAACTTATGCTAAGCAAGAAAAACTACTTAGGTGATAGCAAGATATATGACAAGAAACAATATGGCTATCACAAAGTAAAGTGCATAAGTAAAGGGCTCGGGTAAGAGATAACTGAGAGCAGCGAGCGACGATGTATCCGAAGTTCACACCCTTGCAGGATGCTAATCTCGGTTTGGAGGCGGTGTGGAGGCACAATGCTTCCCAAGATTCCACCAGGGCCACCGTAATCTCCTCACGCCCTCGCACAATGCAAGATGCTGTGATTCCACTAAGGGACTGAGGAGTCTGGATTAGGGGGTGTCAGGATAGCGGACTATCATCATCAGCCGAACTATCATTTGCGGACTATCATCATCGACCGGACTCCAAGACTATGAAGATACAAGATTGAAGACTCCACCCGTGTCCGGATGGGACTTTCCTTGGCGTGGAAGGCAAGCTTGGCGATATGGATATGTAGATCTCCTACCATTGTAACCGACTCTATGTAACCCTAGCCCTCTCCGGTGTCTATATAAACCGGATGGCTTTAGTCCGTGGGACAACAATCACAACAACCCTTACAATCATACCATAGGCTAGCTTCTAGGGTTTAGCCTCCTTGATCTCGTGGTAGATCCTCTTGTAAACATCCACAATATCAATATCAATCAAGCGGGGCGTGGGTTTTACCTCCATCAAGAGGGCCGAACACAGGTAAACATCGTGTCCCTCGTCTCTGTTACCATCCACCTAGCGCCGATTCGGGACCCCTACCGAGATCCACGGTTTGACACCGACATTGGTGCTTTCATTGAGAGTTCCTCGTAGCGTCACCGATGAAGCGATGGCCTCTTCAATCAACAACGCGCAGATCTGGGTGAGACCTTTCTCCCGGACGATCTTACGTGATTCGGCTGACCGCGCCGGGCCACTTCGCAGCCATCGGAAGCAGATCGAGCTTCGCCCCTGGCCGTCGGTCAGGTTTGGAAGCTTAAACTTCACGGCCGATATCGCGGGGACTTAATCCTCGATGGATCTGAGCCACAACCGGCGTGCAGCGCTGTCACGATGGGCATGACCTAACTCGCGCGGACAACACCTTGGAGGCGCACCGGATCGCTCCGACTCATAGTGCGGAGCGATCGCTCGAATCGAGGCGGATGGCTGGACACCGCCTCGGGAGCCGCAATTTCTGGCGATGGGCGAACCACCTTGTCCCCATAAAGCCCATGACTCGGCGCGGACTCCTGCGGACTCCGAACCTCGTGCGCCCCCGCGGTCGAATCCGATTGGGCGCCGATCATGGAATTCACCGCTGCGGACATCTTTCCTTTTCGCCCTTGGCGATATCATAAATTCATTGAAGCATCTCTCGCTATCCGGAGAGCCTGGCGAACTACGGCCGGGGCGGTTAGACGCGGATGCGAAGAAATTCAGATCCACCCACCACCCGCCGTAGCCACCGTCGATGATTTAACCGGCGTACTCGACTACGACTCCGAAGACATCGGCGGTATGGGCGGCGATGCGGAGACTACCAGAACCGGTGCCTACGAGGACCTTGGAAAACCACCTCGTCATATGACATATACATGGTGGACACCCAAAAGATGGGGCGGCGAAGAAGCGCGGAGGCCGATTCCTTAAAAAACAGCCCAAGCGGCGGCGTGCGCCGCTCTAAATCCGCCACGGCAAGAATGGAGATTCCGGCACGGAGATAATAACACCCGAGAAGTGCGAAGACAACTCCCTCGGCCCGATCCAGCGCGGGAGGCGAAGCAAGCCCTCGGGAGAGGCGGGGCGAAGGTCGAGGATGACAATTACTTACCTCCCTCCGGAGGCGAGGCAAGCCTCGGCGCAGCAGTCGTCGTGCTGGCGATCCCGTCGAACAAGGCGTTTTGAGCGCGGGCTAATGGCCCGACAAACAGCCTAAAGAAAAAGCAACAACAGCTTCATGCTGATCAAGACCCTCTTGGCGCAGGATGGACCGAGGTCCTCGCGGCGAAAATATGAACTCGAGCGCCCCTCAAAAGTTACCCAAAGCATAATTGCTCCCCGATTAGAGGCAGCATCACCAGCGCTGTCTGGCAGACCGACCACCTCGTGGCGCGATAGAAGGCGTGCAAGCCCTCCACAAAACCGTACCCGGCATCGCTCTAAAAGCAAAGCCACGGGGAACATGCGGACTTGCGAGATATATTGGAGGACAAGGCAAGACAATCCAGATCTATTTATGGATCCGCGGGCGCCCGACCCAGCGAATACCGTCGCACGGACACAACTACTCGGCGGGCGAACACTGCGAACAACGCTCTCTCGAGCTACGTCGCGATATTGCTCAATCTGAGCGCCGCACACCACTATGCTTCAGCGCGAAGTAATGGATCATCAAATCCTGAAGGGTTCAAACCCGTTAATATCGAATCCTCGATGGCTGGCAGACCCAGCGGTGCGGATTGAGATTATCTCCTCCATATACACATGGCCCTGCCACATCTTCACGCCATCAAATATCTCCTGCTCAAGCTTAAGGACCAGCTCGGCATTGGCTTAACAGCCTGCCTGAGTCAATTGGATCTTTGGAAAGACACGGAAGCCGCATTCCTCGACAACTTCCGGGCACATATGCGACCACCATCGCGGATGACCTAAGCCACATAATCCGGCAGCCGACGAATCGGCGAGCAATTCGGACAGGTTCTTAACAAAGAAAAATCGAATCGTCTTGTCGGATCGAAGGCACTCGCTGCCTTCAAACATAACATCATGACGAGTGGCTGGCTCGGCACCTAGGGCGGGAGAAGCGAAATCCATGGCAGCCCTCATCCCTCATGACCCGCTTACGTGCGGGAGAGGATAACTGGCTCGCTCAGGCGACAACCTCGGCAAAACGCTGGCGTCCGGATACCAAGGACCGCAATGGCAGGTTCGCGTCGAAACAAAAAAAGCGCCGCGTGCTGGCGGCGGCAATGAGGATCTGGCGTCAGCGCGGATTCGAGGCTCTAAACCGGTCAGCGGAAGAAGCCATTCAAAGAACCACTCTGGGCCCGTCAATCTGGATCGAATACTCGACCGCTCTTGTCAAATACATGGAACCCCGAAAAGCCAGCTAACCATACCAGAGATTGTTGGGTATTCAATGGCGAGCAAATGTCGCCAACGGTGACAAGGGGCTACAGCGATGGCGAGGAAGAGACCCGGCCGCCGAACAACGAGAGGACAAAAGGATTCCCCCCTCAAGTTGGACGGTAAACATGATATCATAGCGCATATTCCCAAGAGGGGCGAGCGTGCACTAAAGGGCGTATCTGCGATGGAGCGATCGCCCCAAAATTCAACCCATGGTCCTCTTGCCCGATCACTTTCGATCGAAGAGACCATCCGACCGATATCCGCCATGGCGGATTCGCGCGTGGTTTTAGACCCAATCGTTGATGGATTTCACCTCACGAGAGTCGATGGGCGCGGTAGTAACTGAACCTGCTTTATCGGGATACGGTCGCCAAGATGGGCATAGACCCTCAAGGATTAAACCTACAGCGCGACCTTCAAAGGCATCATACCGGTGTCGAGGCCAATTATGCAGGCTCGATTACTTTGGAAGTGGTCTTCGGATCACGGATAATTTCGAGCGAGGTTAATCTTGACATAGTCCCGTTCGTGGCGGCTATCATGCTCCTTTCGGACAAACCGCATTGCAAAATTCAGCGCGTGCCGCATTATGCATACCTTAAGCTCAAGATCGAGGCCCTCGTGGAGTCATCACGGTCAATGGTAACACGGGCGCTCCCTCGAGCGGAGGAACATACGCTGCTCTGCGGCGAATCTGAGCAGCCTTTTAAGGCAATTCTCGAGTCCGGCGTTAAGCGACCGGACATGACCAACGTGCCGGACAACATCAAGCCAAGACCACAGCACGTTCCGTACGCAGCGTAATCATCGGCTAACCCAGCCACAGCAAAATTGCAAGACAAACTCTCGCGTACATAATTCATACGGAGATACCATGGGCATAGGGAAGGCACAACCACAACAGACCAGTGCGGTTCGACCACACGGGGGCTCCCAAGTGTGTCGCTCTTTTTCTTTTATTTTCTCTTTTTATCTGAGAACTCAGTCCGTGGCGAACCTGCCGAACTCATGATGCAACACGGGGAAGGACAAAGGCGCGGCGAACACTCGGTGGTTTCCATCACGAGCATTAAATTTGTTAAATACAACATTCCGGCCTACCCACGGAGAGCGACTTTAATTCGTCCAATCCTTGCTTTCCGCACTATTTGTATCATTCCTGATAGCATATCTTCTCGAATAAAATGCAGCACTTTTGCCTATAATTGCATTACTTTATATATATATATATATATGTTCATTTCGACATATCGCACCGTGCGTCTTAGTGCGACCAAATACACGAGGGCTTATGTCCTCCGTTTTATGGTGTGATAAAGTCCCACTTTCACAAGTCGGCACCCGAACTTATAGCGTTATATGAATCAGCTCGAATCCTGCCTTGGGTCAATAGTTGGGTTTGCCCGGCTCCCATGTTCGGCACCTTACGTTCCGTTCTATCGGCTAAGGTAGCTGGAGAACCACTGCGATTGCGCCCGGTTGAGCGAGTTAACACCTCGATGGAAAAGCTAAAAGCTGACCAGCATGATAAGGCGAGGACGTCACTGTTAGAGAGGTCCTTCGGGTCCTTAAAGACCTCGCCGCTTGACGAAGTTCGGATTATGTCGATGAAGGCGTGGATGGCGCCCCAATTCGGTCTTCGAATACTAGGGGCTTCGCTGAAATTTAAAATTATAGAATTCTATGGCTAAGTGAGAGTGTTCAAGCACTATAAGTCCGGTTGCCTTGTTACGTTGTGTTGGCGCCTCCTAGATGGACCCAAAAATGGGAACAAGAGTGCTCAAGTTTATCCGAACACCCGCACTTCGTGGCATGGGGGCTGAAGCCGACGACTTGCCATCTCTCAGATTTAATAAGCGGCCGCCTGAAGGTAATATTTTAAATTAAACAAGCGTTGCTTAGCGCATATGAACAAAGTTTTCAGCGCCGAGGATAACACATTGAGAATTCACTCAATAATTACATCCCTAGGGCACTCATCCCAATCTTGCGGGCACCCTTCAGACAGCCTTATAATAAATTTTGGGCGTCGATGCTCCTTGCCCGCTGGTGGCGCGTCGATGATTAGCTTCTCCGCATCAGCTTGCCCCAATGCACCTTTGCGGGCAAGGGCCGATGAGCACCTTCAATACAGGCGGGCGCAATAACATCCACCCGAGACGCATCCACCAGCCATCGCACAAGGCGAAGTAGCTCCAGGCATGGCCTCTCGAGCCCGCCGGACTATGAGGCCCTTCATGGCCTGCTCGGCCACCTTGTGAAGCTTCGACCAGCTGCTTCAAGCTGGTGCTAGGGGACACCGGATGGCGGCCTCGCATCTTGAGACGAAGACCTTCTCCGTTGAGCTCCCTCCTCGGCTCGGTAGAATCTGGCTGACATCGAGACGCTGTGAGGCAGATCTGCAAACACCACGAGAGCTCAAATTCGGGTAAGTAACCGTAATCTACATTCACATGCTTGCTTTGCATGAAAAATGCCTTACCGCGCTATCTTCCTCATCAACTCAACCTCTGAAGGGACTTACGGGCCTCGGCCTTGGCGGTTTAGCACTTTCGAGGCGAGGCAAGCTCGGACTCTCGACTCTTTGAGTCACGCTCCAAACTCTCATGCTTTTCATGAGCACAGGGCTCTTGCTGAACCACCGCCACCCTCGCCTCTTGCTTTTCTCGCTCCCCGTTCGTGGCGCATTGCGTTCAGCGCGGACACGGCCTCCTTGAGGCCGCCACCTCGTTCATGGCCCTGCAGTACCCATGTTATCCTTGTTATTTTTTGCAACCTAAATCCTTTTACATGGTACAAATTCAAAGTGGTGTTACTCACCTTCTTTGTCTTGGAGCTGCTTCTGGCGGCCGAGCTCTTGCCGGACCGCTCGAGCTCTGCTTCAGCCACCGACCTCCAGCAGTAAGTGCGGCGAGGTCAGCGCCACTGCAACCCATATTGACATAATTTTTAGCAATCCTGCGTATATCTTTTTTAAGATCCTCGGTCAGGCTTTTCTTTCGAACACGAACCAAGCATCGGGGCTACTATCATGCGGTATTACATTGCATATTTTAACTTCTTACCTCAAAGCCCGATAGAAGGCTATTGCGAGCTTGGTCAGCCCGCCTTTGGCGGCTGCACCTTCGAATCACCGCACTCATAATAGTGCGGTGTTCTTCCTCGATGGGCGCTCTGCAGCGCCTCCAACAAATTGCCGGCGCCTCGGTTGGATGGAAGCCGCCGGCATCACGGCCTTGCCCTTGATCGAAGGGCGCTGCGGACTCCGGAACTCTGCGGGTTACATTGTGGAGTCGGCGCAAAAGTCGGGAGGGCGCCTTGTGGCGCCTCCGGGCCTCCCGCGAGGTTCCTTCTTGGGTTCCCACCTCGGCGTCTTGGCGTCGCGAGGTGGGCGGTCGGGATGGAGTCTACATCCGGCAACCAGCGACCCGCTTCGATGAAGCGGGGGATCATCACGGCGGACTACAGGCGTTATGCGGCATTAGAATGACACTCGTGGCGAGAAAAAATTATAAATCATTCAGGAATCCGGATACTTATGATCTCGCGGAGGCTGGCCCTGAAGGCCATTCTTCCTGCATAGCGTTGATGTTGGCGAACTGTCTGGGGAATAGTCCTTCCCTCTTGGACCCTCCGGCCTCCCTGTTGGGAAGCCTTCCTCTTCCTCTCTCCCTCTCTGGGAGAGAGTCCTCTTCCTCCTCCTCATTTTGGGAGAGAGTCCGCCTCGAGTCGTCGGACACCAGCGGCACTCTTCGAGCACCGTGGCCTCCTTATTGGCCTTCTTCTCCGGCACCATGTGCGGTGCGGAACCAGCACCTCGCTAGGCGGCGTCTCTTGGATTTTCGGCATAGGGCGGACGGTGTCTGCTCGCCTTCTTCATCCAGTCTGTCAAAGGAAAAGGAAATTAAGACCGCATAGAGTCAAACTATGAAAAACAAGTGTCCGTAAAGGGTAGAATCACTTACCTCGTCGGCTGGCGCTGCGGCGAAATCCAGCGATCTTGATCGCGGATCGCGAAACCAGCGCCCTTGAACAGCACCTTCGGCGCCTGCGTTGTGTCGAAGAGCTTGTTCAGCGCCTAGTGCTGTTTGGATCGAACTCCACAGATTGAATGCCCCTCTTGGCATGGGAGAATCCGGAGACGAGCATGACTTGGACCACGTTAACCAGCTGAGCTTCTTCACCGACTTCTTGATACGGGCAGAGTCCGTCGGCTCCTTCAAACTGCCCCACAAGCCCTTCTCTTTCCGGAGGTAAGCTGCGTGGGGATACGAATCTAAACTTCGGGGCGCCGCCCATTTAGAGTCCTTGGCTCGGTGATGTAGAACCACCCGATTGCCACCTTGGCGGATTCCACGAAGGCCTTGAACCAAGGGCGTTGGGCATCTTGCCCAACATGGCGCCTCCGCACTCGCTTGAATGCCCTTCACTACCTTGACTTGACATTGAAGGTCTTGAGCCTGGCGAAGTGGGGCTGGATCGAAGGAAGGCCTCGCACTGACGATAAGCCTGAGATGTTGAGGGTGAAGTTGGCGCGGATCATGGAAATCAGGCCGTAGTAGAACATGAGCCCCGGACAAAGGGGTGAAGTGGAAAGCCCGATCCAGCGGAGGAAGTGGGAAAGAAAGACAACCCTCTCATGGGGCACAGGGGTGGGGATGAGCTGCCCTCGTCGGGCAGCCGGTCTGTGATGTCGGGAGAGGTATCCGGCGCCCGCGCGTTTGAGTGATTGCTCCTCCTTAGCGGAGGCCAACCATTTACCTCCGCTCCGGACATGGTGGAGAAGGTCGAGGACGAGATCTGTGAACTTGGTTGGGCTCGAGTCTTGGGAGATGGATAAGCAAAGGAGGAAGAAGGCGTGGGTGAGAAGGTGAATCCTTATCCCTTATATGGGCAGGCGAAGTCTTCGCGTCCCCACGGCTGGTAAAACTCGCTTATCTCCCAAGCGTCACCATCAATGGCGGTTGGGTTACTCGCCCGTATTGATGAGAATCCCGGATTAAGGAAACACGATCTCTGCCCGACAAGGCGTGCCAAGAAACCGCTTCGCTAAATCTGCTGAGGTGGTAAAGTGAAAAACAATTGAGTAATGGCTTGGTAGTGGTGTGAAGTCATGCCACGGAAGCGTCGGCAGATTGAACTTGTGTATATATTATTATTCTCTCTCGCTGGAATGTGGAATTTATTTTGCGAGCGGACACTATCTGGTGTTCCCAATCTTCTATCATTTGGAGGAGGAACCCGCCTTGCAATGCCAAGCAATATACCGCCCGGACTTATCGTCATTGAAGCCTGGTTCGGAGCTCTTGAGGAGTCTGGATTAGGGGTGTCGGATAGCGGACTATCATCATCGGCCGAACTATCATTTGCGGACTATCATCATCGACCGGACTCCAAGACTCTGAAGATACAAGATTGAAGACTCACC
>JAHIAM010012291.1:0-19886 GCA_021605205.1 Aegilops longissima
GCGTGCAAGCATAAAAGCTGGCGCTAGCGAGGCACTACGTGATCTGGCCGGACATGTTGGTCAGCACGGAATGACCATATAGTGGCGAGGCGGCCTTGGCGACAAGCTCGAGGCGGCGGTGGGTTTGATCCACGATGGGAGCAGTGGCTAGAGGAGGGAGCAGAGTCGGGGAGAGAAGCGACTCGGGGCTCACCGTGAAGTCTGACGATGGCATCAGCTGAGCTCGGGGAGCACGGAGCCAGCAGATTGTCGATGGAGTCAGTGGGTCAGGAAGAGAAAGTGGCGAGGCGGCGCCTCGGGGCGCTCGGTGTCAGGGGAGGCTCGGTGAGGAGGAGAGAGGGCTCGGCGGAGCTCGGGGGCATGCTGGGGAGGAGAGGGGGTGGCGGTGGCTTGTGAGCAGCGACAGTGGCGAGCAGGCCCCTCGGTGGTCTTGTGGCGGGGAAGCAGAGGAGGAATGGGATCGGGGAGTGAGGAGGAGGTCGAGGGGTCGAGAGGCGTGAGGGAGAGCATGCAGGCGTCTCGGTGATCTGAGCGCGAGGAGAGGCGTGGCGTGCTCGGGGGCGATCGCCGTGTCCCTCCTCTGCCTCTTGGCGAGAGGTGGTGGCAGCTGGCCGAGGTGGTGGTGGGCTGGGCCACCGGCTGGGCCAGCTGAGGGGGGGAGGGCTGGGCGGGTGGGCTGCGTGGTAATGGCCAGGTGCAGTTCTCTCCTTCTCTTTCTTTATTTCTGTTTTCTATTTTACTGTTTTGTTTTAGTTTAGTAAAATACTAAACCATTTAAATAAATCCTGAAAATAATTGTGGGCATTAACTGAATTATTACAGAGGCCCTTAACTATTTTTCAGAATTGTTGGAGCATTTAAAATTATTAATAGTATTTAAATGCCCCAATTCAAATACAATATAGTTTACTCAAAAATCCAAAATTGTCTTGGAAAAATATCCATCACCTCTGGATATGGTTTCACCCTTTTCCATTAATCATGAATATTTTTGCAAACCAATTTGAATCGGACAAAACTGAGTGTTGATTACCGACACGTAAGCGCACCACAGGGGTTAAATGTTAATCGTGGAAACAAGCGGGACCCCAAAACAGTGAGTAATAGTCCACAAAATGGGCCAGAATCAGCCAAAACTGTGATTAATAGTCGACAAAACAGGCCAGAATCGGCCAAAACTGTGAGTGTTGATGACCAACACGTAAACGCACCCAGGGGTTCGACAACCATGGAAATCACTCCCGGACCCCAAAACAGTGAGTAATAGTCCACGAAACGGGCCAGAATGGGCCAAAACTGTGAGTGTAGATGACCGACACGTAAACGCACCCCGGGGATAGTCACTTGTGGAAATCGCTCTAGGACCCCAAAACAGTGATTAATAGTCCACGAAATGGGCCATAATCGGCCAAAACTGTGAGTGTTGATGACTGACACGTAAACGCACCCCGGGGTTCGTTCATCGTGGAAATCACTTCCAGACACCAAACCGTTGAGTAATAGTCCACGAAACGGGCCAGAATCGGCCAAAACTGTGAGTGTTGATGACCGACACGTAAATGCATCCCGGGGTTAGTTAATCATGGAAATCATTCCGGGACCCCAAAACAGTGAGTAATAGTCCACGAAACGGGTTAGAGTTGGCCAAAACTGCGAGTGTTCACGACGGACACGTAAACGCACCCCGGGGATCATCAATTGTGGAAATCGCTCTAGGACCCCAAAACAATGAGTAATAGTCCATGAAATGGGCCATAATAAATCAAAACTGTGAGAGTTGATGACCGACGCATAAGCGCACCGAGGTTTGTTAATCGTGGAAATCACTCGGGACCCCAAAGCAGTGAGTAATAGTCCGAAGCGGGCGAGAATCGGCCAAAAGCTGTGAGAGTTGATGACCGACACGTAAGCGCACCTAGGGATCATCATTTGTGGAAATCGCTCTAGGACCCCAAAACAATGATTAATAGTTCACGAAATGGGTGAATCGGCCAAAAGCTGTGTGTGTTGAGGACCGACATATAAGCGCACCGGGGTTAGTTAATCGTGGAAATCACTCGGGACCCCAAAATAGGGAGTAATAGTTCACGAAACAGGTTAGAGTTGGCCAAAACTGCGAGTGTTGACAGCGGACACGTAAGCGCACCCGGGATCGTCAATTGTGGAAATCACTCCTGGACCCAAAGAGTAATAGTCCATGAAAGCGGTCAGAATCGGGCGAAACTATGAGTGTTGATGGTAGCGCGTAAATGCACCCAATGGTTAGTTAATCGTGGATATCACTCCGGGACCCCAAAGCAGTGAGTAATAGTCCACGAAGCGGGCGAGAATCGGCCAAAACTGTGAGTGTTGATGGTGACACGTAAGCGCTTTCGGGGTTCGTTAATCGTGGAAATCACTCGGGACCCCAAAGCAGTGAGTAATAGTCCACAAAACGGGCTAGAATCGGCCAAAATAGTGAGTAAGAGTCCACAAAACGGGCCAGAATCGGCCAAAACTGTGAGTGTTGATGACCGACACGTAAGCGCGCCCAGGATTAGTTAATCGTGGAAATCACTCCGGACCCCAAAATAGTGAGTAATAGTCCACGAAGCGGGCGAGAATCGGACAAAGCTGAGAGTGTTGATTACCGACACGTAAGCGCACCACAGGGTTTGTTAATCGTGGAAATTACAAGCAGGACCCCAAAGCAGTGAGTAATAGTCCACAAAATGGGCGAGAATCAGCCAAAAGCTGTGATTAATAGTCGACAAAACAGGCGAGAATCGGCCAAAGCTGTGAGTGTTGATGACCAACACGTAACGCACCAGGGTTCGACAACCATGGAAATCACTCCGGACCCCAAAGCAGTGAGTAATAGTCCACAAGCGGGCAGAATGGGCCAAAAGCTGTGAATGTAGATGGCCGAACCGTAAGCGCGCACCGGGGATAGTCACTTGTGGAAATCGCTCTAGGACCCCAAAACAGTGATTAATAGTCCACGAAATGGGCCATAATCGGCCAAAAGCTGTGAGTGTTGATGGTGACACGTCGCGCGCACCGGGGTTCGTTCATCGTGAAATCACTTCGGACACCAAACCGTTGAGTAATAGTCCACGAAGCGGGCGAGAATCGGCCAAAGCTGTGAGTGTTGATGACCGACACGTAAGCGCATCCGGGGTTAGTTAATCATGGAAATCATTCGGGACCCCAAAACAGTGAGTAATAGTCCACGAAGCGGGTTAGAGTTGGCCAAAACTGCGAGTGTTCACAGACGGACACGTCGCGCACCCCGGGGATCATCAATTGTGGAAATCGCTCTAGGACCCCAAAACAATGAGTAATAGTCCATGAAATGGGCCATAATAAATCAAAACTGTGAGAGTTGATGACCGACGCATAAGCGCACCGAGGTTTGTTAATCGTGGAAATCACTCGGGACCCCAAAGCAGTGAGTAATAGTCCGAAGCGGGCGAGAATCGGCCAAAGCTGTGAGAGTTGATGACCGACACGTAAGCGCACCTAGGGATCATCATTTGTGGAAATCGCTCTAGGACCCCAAAACAATGATTAATAGTTCACGAAATGGGTGGAATCGGCCAAAAGCTGTGAGTGTTGAGGACCGACACGTAAGCGCACCCGGGGTTAGTTAATCGTGGAAATCACTCGGGACCCCAAAATAGGGAGTAATAGTTCACGAAACAGGTTAGAGTTGGCCAAAACTGCGAGTGTTGACAACGGACACGTAAAGCGCCCGAGGATCGTCAATTGTGGAAATCACTCCTGGACCCAAAGAGTAATAGTCCATGAAAGCGGTCGAGAATCGGCGAAACTATGAGTGTTGATGGTAGCGCGTAAATGCACCCAATGGTTAGTTAATCGTGGATATCACTCCGGGACCCCAAAACAGTGAGTAATAGTCCACGAAGCGGGCGAGAATCGGCCAAAGCTGTGAGTGTTGATGGTGACACGTAAGCACTTTTCGGGGTTAGTTAATCGTGGAAATCACTCCGGGACCCCAAAGCAGTGAGTAATAGTCCACAAAGCGGGCTAGAATCGGCCAAAATAGTGAGTAAGAGTCCACAAGCGGGCGAGAATCGGCCAAAACTGTGAGTGTTGATGACCGACACGTCGCGCACCCGGGATTAGTTAATCGTGGAAATCACTCCGGACCCCAAAATAGTGAGTAATAGTCCATGAAGCGGGCGAGAATCGGACAAAGCTGAGAGTGTTGATTACCGACACGTAAACGCACCCAGGGGTTAGTGAATCGTGGAAATAACAACTGGACCCCAAAACAGTGAGTAATAGTCCACAAAATGGGCCAGAATCAGCCAAAACTGTGATTAATAGTCGACAAAACAGGCGAGAATCGGCCAAAAGCTGTGAGTGTTGATGACCAACACGTAGCCAACGCACCAGAGGTTCGACAACCATGGAAATCACTCCGGACCCCAAAAGCAGTGAGTAATAGTCCACGAAAGCGGGCAGAATGGGCCAAAACTGTGAGTGTAGATGACCGACACGTAAACGCACCCCGGGGATAGTCACTTGTGGAAATCGCTCTAGGACCCCAAAACAGTGATTAATAGTCCACGAAATGGGCCATAATCGGCCAAAAGCTGTGAGTGTTGATGGTGACACGTCGCGCACCCGGGGTTCGTTCATCGTGAAATCACTTCGGACACCAAACCGTTGAGTAATAGTCCACGAAAGCGGGCAGAATCGGCCAAAGCTGTGAGTGTTGATGACCGACACGTAAGCGCATCCGGGGTTAGTTAATCATGGAAATCATTCGGGACCCCAAAACAGTGAGTAATAGTCCACGAAGCAGGTTAGAGTTGGCCAAAACTGCGAGTGTTCACAGCGGACACGTCGCGCACCCAGGGATCATCAATTGTGGAAATCGCTCTAGGACCCCAAAACAATGAGTAATAGTCCATGAAATGGGCCATAATAAATCAAAACTGTGAGAGTTGATGACCGACGCATAAGCGCACCGAGGTTTGTTAATCGTGGAAATCACTCAGGACCCCAAAGCAGTGAGTAATAGTCCGAAGCGGGCGAGAATCGGCCAAAAGCTGTGAGAGTTGATGACCGACACGTAAGCGCACCTAGGGATCATCATTTGTGGAAATCGCTCTAGGACCCCAAAACAATGATTAATAGTTCACGAAATGGGTGGAATCGGCCAAAAGCTGTGAGTGTTGAGGACCGACACGTAGCGCACCCAGGGTTCGTTAATCGTGGAAATCACTCGGGACCCCAAAATAGGGAGTAATAGTTCACGAAACAGGTTAGAGTTGGCCAAAACTGCGAGTGTTGACAGCGGACACGTCGCGCACCCGAGGATCGTCAATTGGAAATCACTCCTGGACCCAAGAGTAATAGTCCATGAAAGCGGTCGAGAATCGGCGAAACTATGAGTGTTGATGGTAGCGCGTAAATGCACCCAATGGTTAGTTAATCGTGGATATCACTCCGGGACCCCAAAACAGTGAGTAATAGTCCACGAAGCGGGCGAGAATCGGCCAAAGCTGTGAGTGTTGATGGTGACACGTAAGCGCTTTCGGGGTTAGTTAATCGTGGAAATCACTCGGGACCCCAAAACAGTGAGTAATAGTCCACAAAAGGGGCTAGAATCGGCCAAAATAGTGAGTAAGAGTCCACGAAACGGGCCAGAATCGGCCAAAACTGTGAGTGTTGATGACCGACACGTAAACGCACCCCAGGATTCGTTAATCGTGGAAATCACTCCCGGACCCCAAAATAGTGAGTAATAGTCCATGAAACGGGCCAGAATCGGACAAAACTGAGAGTGTTGATTACCGACACGTAAACGCACCCTGGGGTTAGTTAATCGTGGAAATTACAACTGGACCCCAAAACAGTGAGTAATAGTCCACAAAATGGGCGAGAATCAGCCAAAGCTGTGATTAATAGTCGACAAAGCAGGCGAGAATCGGCCAAAGCTGTGAGTGTTGATGACCAACACGTAAGCGCACCAGGAGTTCGACAACCATGGAAATCACTCCGGGACCCAAAAGCAGTGAGTAATAGTCCACGAAGCGGGCAGAATGGGCCAAAAGCTGTGAGTGTAGATGACCGACGACGTCGCGCACCCGAGGATAGTCACTTGTGGAAATCGCTCTAGGACCCCAAAACAGTGATTAATAGTCCACGAAATGGGCCATAATCGGCCAAAACTGTGAGTGTTGATGGTGACACGTCGCGCACCCGGGTTCGTTCATCGTGAAATCACTTCGGACACCAAACCGTTGAGTAATAGTCCACGAAGCGGGCCAGAATCGGCCAAAACTGTGAGTGTTGATGACCGACACGTAAATGCATCCGGGGTTAGTTAATCATGGAAATCATTCGGGACCCCAAAACAGTGAGTAATAGTCCACGAAACGGGTTAGAGTTGGCCAAAACTGCGAGTGTTCACAGCGGACACGTAAGCGCACCCAGGGATCATCAATTGTGGAAATCGCTCTAGGACCCCAAAACAATGAGTAATAGTCCATGAAATGGGCCATAATAAATCAAAACTGTGAGAGTTGATGACCCGACGCATAAGCGCACCGAGGTTTGTTAATCGTGGAAATCACTCGGGACCCCAAAGCAGTGAGTAATAGTCCGAAGCGGGCGAGAATCGGCCAAAAGCTGTGAGAGTTGATGACCGACACGTAAGCGCACCTAGGGATCATCATTTGTGGAAATCGCTCTAGGACCCCAAAACAATGATTAATAGTTCACGAAATGGGTGGAATCGGCCAAAAGCTGTGAGTGTTGAGGACCGACACGTAAGCGCACCCGGGGTTAGTTAATCGTGGAAATCACTCGGGACCCCAAAATAGGGAGTAATAGTTCACGAAACAGGTTAGAGTTGGCCAAAACTGCGAGTGTTGACAGCGGACACGTAAAGCGCACCGGGGATCGTCAATTGTGGAAATCACTCCTGGACCCAAGAGTAATAGTCCATGAAGCGGTCGAGAATCGGCCGAAACTATGAGTGTTGATGGTAGCGCGTAAATGCACCCAATGGTTAGTTAATCGTGGATATCACTCCGGGACCCCAAAACAGTGAGTAATAGTCCACGAAGCGGGCGAGAATCGGCCAAAGCTGTGAGTGTTGATGGTGACACGTAAGCGCTTTCGGGGTTAGTTAATCGTGGAAATCACTCCGGGACCCCAAAGCGGTGAGTAATAGTCCACAAAGCGGGCTAGAATCGGCCAAAATAGTGAGTAAGAGTCCACGAAACGGGCCAGAATCGGCCAAAACTGTGAGTGTTGATGACCGACACGTAGCGCACCCGGGATTAGTTAATCGTGGAAATCACTCCGGACCCCAAAATAGTGAGTAATAGTCCACGAAGCGGGCGAGAATCGGACAAAACTGAGAGTGTTGATTACCGACACGTAAGCGCACCACAGGGTTTGTTAATCGTGGAAATTACAAGCAGGACCCCAAAGCAGTGAGTAATAGTCCACAAAATGGGCGAGAATCAGCCAAAAGCTGTGATTAATAGTCGACAAAAGCAGGCGAGAATCGGCCAAAAGCTGTGAGTGTTGATGACCAACACGTAAGCGCGCACAGGGTTCGACAACCATGGAAATCACTCCGGACCCCAAAGCAGTGAGTAATAGTCCACGAAGCGGGCAGAATGGGCCAAAGCTGTGAGTGTAGATGGCCAAACACGTAAGCGCACCGGGGATAGTCACTTGTGGAAATCGCTCTAGGACCCCAAAACAGTGATTAATAGTCCACGAAATGGGCCATAATCGGCCAAAACTGTGAGTGTTGATGGTGACACGTCGCGCGCCCCGGGTTCGTTCATCGTGGAAATCACTTCGGACACCAAACCGTTGAGTAATAGTCCACGAAAGCGGGCGAGAATCGGCCAAAAGCTGTGAGTGTTGATGACCGACACGTAAATGCATCCCGGGGTTAGTTAATCATGGAAATCATTCGGGACCCCAAAACAGTGAGTAATAGTCCACGAAGCGGGTTAGAGTTGGCCAAAACTGCGAGTGTTCACAGACGGACACGTAAGCGCACCAGGGATCATCAATTGTGGAAATCGCTCTAGGACCCCAAAACAATGAGTAATAGTCCATGAAATGGGCCATAATAAATCAAAACTGTGAGAGTTGATGACCGACGCATAAGCGCACCGAGGTTTGTTAATCGTGGAAATCACTCGGGACCCCAAAGCAGTGAGTAATAGTCCGAAGCGGGCGAGAATCGGCCAAAACTGTGAGAGTTGATGACCGACACGTAAACGCACCCTAGGGATCGTCAATTGTGGAAATCGCTCAAGGACCCCAAAACAATGATTAATAGTTCACGAAATGGGTCGGAATCGGCCAAAACTGTGAGTGTTGAGGACCGACACGTAAACGCACCCCGGGGTTGGTTAATCGTGGAAATCACTCCGGGACCCCAAAATAGGGAGTAATAGTTCACGAAACAGGTTAGAGTTGGCCAAAACTGCGAGTGTTGACAACGGACACGTAAACGCACCCCGGGGATCGTCAATTGTGGAAATCACTCGTGGACCCAAAGAGTAATAGTCCATGAAAGCGGTCGAGAATCGGCGAAACTATGAGTGTTGATGGTAGCGCGTAAATGCACCCAATGGTTAGTTAATCGTGGATATCACTCCAGGACCCCAAAACAGTGAGTAATAGTCCACGAAGCGGGCGAGAATCGGCCAAAACTGTGAGTGTTGATGGTGACACGTAAGCGCTTTCGGGGTTCGTTAATCGTGGAAATCACTCGGGACCCCAAAGCAGTGAGTAATAGTCCACAAAGCGGGCTAGAATCGGCCAAAATAGTGAGTAAGAGTCCACGAAAGCGGGCGAGAATCGGCCAAAACTGTGAGTGTTGATGACCCGACACGTAAGCGCGCACCCGGGTTAGTTAATCGTGGAAATCACTCCGGACCCCAAAATAGTGAGTAATAGTCCACGAAGCGGGCGAGAATCGGACAAAAGCTGAGAGTGTTGATTACCGACACGTAAGCGCACCACAGGGTTAGTTAATCGTGGAAATTACAAGCAGGACCCCAAAGCAGTGAGTAATAGTCCACAAAATGGGCGAGAATCAGCAAAAGCTGTGATTAATAGTCGACAAAACAGGCGAGAATCGGCCAAAGCTGTGAGTGTTGATGACCAACACGTAGCGCACCAGGAGTTCGACAACCATGGAAATCACTCCGGACCCCAAAGCAGTGAGTAATAGTCCACAAAGCGGGCGAGAATGGGCCAAAGCTGTGAGTGTAGATGGCCCGACACCGTAAGCGCACCGGGGATAGTCACTTGTGGAAATCGCTCTAGGACCCCAAAACAGTGATTAATAGTCCACGAAATGGGCCATAATCGGCCAAAAGCTGTGAGTGTTGATGGTGACACGTCGCGCACCCGGGGTTCGTTCATCGTGAAATCACTTCGGACACCAAACCGTTGAGTAATAGTCCACGAAAGCGGGCGAGAATCGGCCAAAAGCTGTGAGTGTTGATGACCGACACGTAAATGCATCCGGGGTTAGTTAATCATGGAAATCATTCGGGACCCCAAAACAGTGAGTAATAGTCCACGAAGCGGGTTAGAGTTGGCCAAAACTGCGAGTGTTCACGACGGACACGTCGCGCACCGAGGATCATCAATTGTGGAAATCGCTCTAGGACCCCAAAACAATGAGTAATAGTCCATGAAATGGGCCATAATAAATCAAAACTGTGAGAGTTGATGACCAAACGCATAAGCGCACCGAGGTTTGTTAATCGTGGAAATCACTCGGGACCCCAAAAGCAGTGAGTAATAGTCCGAAGCGGGCGAGAATCGGCCAAAAGCTGTGAGAGTTGATGACCGACACGTAAGCGCACCCTAGGGATCATCATTTGTGGAAATCGCTCTAGGACCCCAAAACAATGATTAATAGTTCACGAAATGGGTGGAATCGGCCAAAAGCTGTGAGTGTTGAGGACCGACACGTAAGCGCACCCGGGGTTAGTTAATCGTGGAAATCACTCGGGACCCCAAAATAGGGAGTAATAGTTCACGAAACAGGTTAGAGTTGGCCAAAACTGCGAGTGTTGACAACGGACACGTCGCGCACCGGGGATCGTCAATTGTGGAAATCACTCCTGGACCCAAGAGTAATAGTCCATGAAAGCGGTCGAGAATCGGCCGAAACTATGAGTGTTGATGGTAGCGCGTAAATGCACCCAATGGTTAGTTAATCGTGGATATCACTCCGGGACCCCAAAGCAGTGAGTAATAGTCCACGAAGCGGGCGAGAATCGGCCAAAGCTGTGAGTGTTGATGGTGACACGTAAGCGCTTTCGGGGTTAGTTAATCGTGGAAATCACTCCGGGACCCCAAAACAGTGAGTAATAGTCCACAAAACGGGCTAGAATCGGCCAAAATACTGAGTAAGAGTCCACGAAACGGGCCAGAATCGGCCAAAACTGTGAGTGTTGATGACCGACACGTAAACGCACCCGGGATTCGTTAATCGTGGAAATCACTCCCGGACCCCAAAATAGTGAGTAATAGTCCACGAAACGGGCCAGAATCGGACAAAAGCTGAGAGTGTTGATTACCGACACGTAAGCGCACCACAGGGTTTGTTAATCGTGGAAATTACAGCAGGACCCCAAAGCAGTGAGTAATAGTCCACAAAATGGGCGAGAATCAGCCAAAAGCTGTGATTAATAGTCGACAAAAGCAGGCGAGAATCGGCCAAAAGCTGTGAGTGTTGATGACCAACACGTAAACGCACAGGGTTCGACAACCATGGAAATCACTCCCGGACCCCAAAACAGTGAGTAATAGTCCACGAAACGGGCCAGAATGGGCCAAAACTGTGAGTGTAGATGGCCGACACGTAAACGCACCCCGAGGATAGTCACTTGTGGAAATCGCTCTAGGACCCCAAAACAGTGATTAATAGTCCACGAAATGGGCCATAATCGGCCAAAAGCTGTGAGTGTTGATGGTGACACGTAAGCGCACCCGGGGTTCGTTCATCGTGAAATCACTTCGGACACCAAACCGTTGAGTAATAGTCCACGAAACGGGCCAGAATCGGCCAAAACTGTGAGTGTTGATGACCGACACGTAATCGCATCCCGGGGTTAGTTAATCATGGAAATCATTCCGGGACCCCAAAACAGTGAGTAATAGTCCACGAAGCAGGTTAGAGTTGGCCAAAACTGCGAGTGTTCACAGCGGACACGTCGCGCACCGGGGATCATCAATTGTGGAAATCGCTCTAGGACCCCAAAACAATGAGTAATAGTCCATGAAATGGGCCATAATAAATCAAAACTGTGAGAGTTGATGACCGACGCATAAGCGCACCGAGGTTTGTTAATCGTGGAAATCACTCGGGACCCAAAAGCAGTGAGTAATAGTCCGAAGCGGGCGAGAATCGGCCAAAAGCTGTGAGAGTTGATGACCGACACGTAAACGCACCCTAGGGATCATCATTTGTGGAAATCGCTCTAGGACCCCAAAACAATGATTAATAGTTCACGAAATGGGTCGGAATCGGCCAAAACTGTGAGTGTTGAGGACCGACACGTAAACGCACCCGGGGTTCGTTAATCGTGGAAATCACTCCGGGACCCCAAAATAGGGAGTAATAGTTCACGAAACAGGTTAGAGTTGGCCAAAACTGCGAGTGTTGACAACGGACACGTAAACGCACCCCGAGGATCGTCAATTGTGGAAATCACTCCTGGACCCAAAGAGTAATAGTCCATGAAACGGTCCAGAATCGGCCAAAACTATGAGTGTTGATGGTAGCGCGTAAATGCACCCAATGGTTAGTTAATCGTGGATATCACTCCGGGACCCCAAAGCAGTGAGTAATAGTCCACGAAGCGGGCGAGAATCGGCCAAAAGCTGTGAGTGTTGATGGTGACACGTAAGCGCTTTCGGGGTTCGTTAATCGTGGAAATCACTCCGGGACCCCAAAACAGTGAGTAATAGTCCACAAAAGGGGCTAGAATCGGCCAAAATACTAAGTAAGAGTCCACGAAACGGGCCAGAAACGGCCAAAATTGTGAGTGTTGATGACCGACACGTAAACGCACCCCGGGATTCGTTAATCGTGGAAATCACTCCCGGACCCCAAAATAGTGAGTAATAGTCCACGAAACGGGCCAGAATCGGACAAAACTGAGAGTGTTGATTACCGACACGTAAGCGCACCACAGGGTTAGTTAATCGTGGAAATTACAACTGGACCCCAAAACAGTGAGTAATAGTCCACAAAATGGGCCAGAATCAGCCAAAACTGTGATTAATAGTCGACAAAACAGGCCAGAATCGGCCAAAACTGTGAGTGTTGATGACCAACACGTAAGTGTTGCGCACCGAGGGGTTCGACAACCATGGAAATCACTCCGGACCCCAAAGCAGTGAGTAATAGTCCACGAAGCGGGCAGAATGGGCCAAAGCTGTGAGTGTAGATGGCCAAAACACGTCGCGCACCGGGGATAGTCACTTGTGGAAATCGCTCTAGGACCCCAAAACAGTGATTAATAGTCCACGAAATGGGCCATAATCGGCCAAAAGCTGTGAGTGTTGATGGTGACACGTCGCGCACCCGGGGTTCGTTCATCGTGAAATCACTTCGGACACCAAACCGTTGAGTAATAGTCCATGAAGCGGGCGAGAATCGGCCAAAAGCTGTGAGTGTTGATGACCGACACGTAAATGCATCCGGGGTTAGTTAATCATGGAAATCATTCGGGACCCCAAAACAGTGAGTAATAGTCCACGAAGCAGGTTAGAGTTGGCCAAAACTGCGAGTGTTCACGACGACACGTAAAAGCGCCCAGGGATCATCAATTGTGGAAATCGCTCTAGGACCCCAAAACAATGAGTAATAGTCCATGAAATGGGCCATAATAAATCAAAACTGTGAGAGTTGATGACCCAACGCATAAGCGCACCGAGGTTTGTTAATCGTGGAAATCACTCGGGACCCCAAAGCAGTGAGTAATAGTCCGAAGCGGGCGAGAATCGGCCAAAGCTGTGAGTTGATGACCGACACGTAAGCGCACCTAGGGATCATCATTTGTGGAAATCGCTCTAGGACCCCAAAACAATGATTAATAGTTCACGAAATGGGTGGAATCGGCCAAAGCTGTGAGTGTTGAGGACCGACACCGTAAGCGCACCCGGGGTTAGTTAATCGTGGAAATCACTCGGGACCCCAAAATAGGAGTAATAGTTCACGAAACAGGTTAGAGTTGGCCAAAACTGCGAGTGTTGACAACGGACACGTAAAGCGCACCCGAGGATCGTCAATTGTGGAAATCACTCCTGGACCCAAGAGTAATAGTCCATGAAGCGGTCGAGAATCGGCCAAAACTATGAGTGTTGATGGTAGCGCGTAAATGCACCCAATGGTTAGTTAATCGTGGATATCACTCCGGGACCCCAAAACAGTGAGTAATAGTCCACGAAGCGGGCGAGAATCGGCCAAAGCTGTGAGTGTTGATGGTGACACGTAAGCGCACTTTCGGGGTTAGTTAATCATGGAAATCACTCCGGGACCCCAAAACAGTGAGTAATAGTCCACAAAACGGGCTAGAATCGGCCAAAATAGTGAGTAAGAGTCCACGAAACGGGCCAGAATCGGCCAAAACTGTGAGTGTTGATGACCGACACGTAAACGCACCCAGGATTCGTTAATCGTGGAAATCACTCCCGGACCCCAAAATAGTGAGTAATAGTCCACGAAACGGGCCAGAATCGGACAAAACTGAGAGTGTTGATTACCGACACGTAAACGCACCCTAGGGTTTGTTAATCGTGGAAATTACAACGGGACCCCAAAACAGTGAGTAATAGTCCACAAAATGGGCCAGAATCAGCCAAAACTGTGATTAATAGTCGACAAAACAGGCCAGAATCGGCCAAAACTGTGAGTGTTGATGACCAACACGTAAACGCACCCAGGGGTTCGACAACCATGGAAATCACTCCCGGACCCCAAAACAGTGAGTAATAGTCCACGAAACGGGCCAGAATGGGCCAAAACTGTGAGTGTAGATGACCAAACACGTAGCGCGCACCGGGGATAGTCACTTGTGGAAATCGCTCTAGGACCCCAAAACAGTGATTAATAGTCCACGAAATGGGCCATAATCGGCCAAAACTGTGAGTGTTGATGGTGACACGTCGCGCACCCGGGGTTCGTTCATCGTGAAATCACTTCGGACACCAAACCGTTGAGTAATAGTCCACGAAGCGGGCGAGAATCGGCCAAAGCTGTGAGTGTTGATGACCGACACGTAAGCGCATCCGGGGTTAGTTAATCATGGAAATCATTCGGGACCCCAAAACAGTGAGTAATAGTCCACGAAGCGGGTTAGAGTTGGCCAAAACTGCGAGTGTTCACAGACGGACACGTAAAAGCGCCCGGGGATCATCAATTGTGGAAATCGCTCTAGGACCCCAAAACAATGAGTAATAGTCCATGAAATGGGCCATAATAAATCAAAACTGTGAGAGTTGATGACCGACGCATAAGCGCACCGAGGTTTGTTAATCGTGGAAATCACTCGGGACCCCAAAGCAGTGAGTAATAGTCCGAAGCGGGCGAGAATCGGCCAAAGTGAGAGTTGATGACCGACACGTAAACGCAACCTAGGGATCATCATTTGTGGAAATCGCTCTAGGACCCCAAAACAATGATTAATAGTTCACGAAATGGGTCGGAATCGGCCAAAACTGTGAGTGTTGAGGACCGACACGTAAACGCACCCCGGGGTTCGTTAATCGTGGAAATCACTCCGGGACCCCAAAATAGGGAGTAATAGTTCACGAAACAGGTTAGAGTTGGCCAAAACTGCGAGTGTTGACAACGGACACGTAAACGCACCCGGGGATCGTCAATTGTGGAAATCACTCCTGGACCCAAAGAGTAATAGTCCATGAAACGGTCCAGAATCGGCCGAAACTATGAGTGTTGATGACTGGCACGTAAATGCACCCAATGGTTCGTTAATCGTGGATATCACTCCAGGACCCCAAAACAGTGAGTAATAGTCCACGAAACGGGCCAGAATCGGCCAAAACTGTGAGTGTTGATGACTGACACGTAAACGCACTTTTCGGGGTTAGTTAATCGTGGAAATCACTCCGGGACCCCAAAACAGTGAGTAATAGTCCACAAAACGGGCTAGAATCGGCCAAAATAGTGAGTAAGAGTCCACGAAACGGGCCAGAATCGGCCAAAACTGTGAGTGTTGATGACCGACACGTAAACGCACCCCGGGATTCGTTAATCGTGGAAATCACTCCCGGACCCCAAAATAGTGAGTAATAGTCCATGAAACGGGCCAGAATCGGACAAAACTGAGAGTGTTGATTACCGACACGTAAACGCACCCTGGGGTTCGTTAATCGTGGAAATTACAACGGGACCCCAAAACAGTGAGTAATAGTCCACAAAATGGGCCAGAATCAGCCAAAACTGTGATTAATAGTCGACAAAACAGGCCAGAATCGGCCAAAACTGTGAGTGTTGATGACCAACACGTAAACGCACCCAGGGGTTCGACAACCATGGAAATCACTCCCGGACCCCAAAACAGTGAGTAATAGTCCACGAAGCGGGCGAGAATGGGCCAAAAGCTGTGAGTGTAGATGGCCCGACACGTCGCGCACCGGGGATAGTCACTTGTGGAAATCGCTCTAGGACCCCAAAACAGTGATTAATAGTCCACGAAATGGGCCATAATCGGCCAAAACTGTGAGTGTTGATGGTGACACGTCGCGCACCCGGGGTTCGTTCATCGTGGAAATCACTTCCAGACACCAAACCGTTGAGTAATAATCCACGAAACGGGCCAGAATCGGCCAAAACTGTGAGTGTTGATGACCGACACGTAAACGCACTCAGGGTTAGTTAATCATGGAAATCATTCCGGGAACCCAAAACAGTGAGTAATAGTCCACGAAGCGGGTTAGAGTTGGCCAAAACTGCGAGTGTTCACAGACGGACACGTAAGCGCACCAGGGATCATCAATTGTGGAAATCGCTCTAGGACCCCAAAACAATGAGTAATAGTCCATGAAATGGGCCATAATAAATCAAAACTGTGAGAGTTGATGACCGACGCATAAGCGCACCGAGGTTTGTTAATCGTGGAAATCACTCGGGACCCCAAAGCAGTGAGTAATAGTCCGAAGCGGGCGAGAATCGGCCAAAACTGTGAGAGTTGATGACCGACACGTAAGCGCACCTAGGGATCATCATTTGTGGAAATCGCTCTAGGACCCCAAAACAATGATTAATAGTTCACGAAATGGGTGGAATCGGCCAAAAGCTGTGAGTGTTGAGGACCGACACGTAAGCGCACCCGGGGTTAGTTAATCGTGGAAATCACTCGGGACCCCAAAATAGGGAGTAATAGTTCACGAAACAGGTTAGAGTTGGCCAAAACTGCGAGTGTTGACAGCGGACACGTCGCGCACCCGGGGATCGTCAATTGTGGAAATCACTCCTGGACCCAAAGAGTAATAGTCCATGAAAGCGGTCAGAATCGGCGAAAACTATGAGTGTTGATGGTAGCGCGTAAATGCACCCAATGGTTAGTTAATCGTGGATATCACTCCGGGACCCCAAAACAGTGAGTAATAGTCCACGAAGCGGGCGAGAATCGGCAAAAGCTGTGAGTGTTGATGGTGACACGTAAGCACTTTCGGGGTTAGTTAATCGTGGAAATCACTCCGGGACCCCAAAACAGTGAGTAATAGTCCACAAAACGGGCTAGAATCGGCCAAAATAGTGAGTAAGAGTCCACGAAACGGGCCAGAATCGGCCAAAACTGTGAGTGTTGATGACCGACACGTAAACGCACCCCGGGATTCGTTAATCGTGGAAATCACTCCCGGACCCCAAAATAGTGAGTAATAGTCCACGAAACGGGCCAGAATCGGACAAAACTGAGAGTGTTGATTACCGACACGTAAACGCACCCTGGGGTTTGTTAATCGTGGAAATTACAACGGGACCCCAAAACAGTGAGTAATAGTCCACAAAATGGGCCAGAATCAGCCAAAACTGTGATTAATAGTCGACAAAACAGGCCAGAATCGACCAAAGCTGTGAGTGTTGATGACCAACATGTAACCGCACCCAGGGTTCGACAACCATGGAAATCACTCCCGGACCCCAAAACAGTGAGTAATAGTCCACGAAACGGGCCAGAATGGGCCAAAAGCTGTGAGTGTAGATGGCCCGACATAAACGCGCACCCCGGGGATAGTCACTTGTGGAAATCGCTCTAGGACCCCAAAACAGTGATTAATAGTCCACGAAATGGGCCATAATCGGCCAAAACTGTGAGTGTTGATGGTGACACGCGCGCACCCGGGGTTCGTTCATCGTGGAAATCACTTCCAGACACCAAACCGTTGAGTAATAGTCCATGAAACGGGCCAGAATCGGCCAAAACTGTGAGTGTTGATGACCGACACGTAAACGCATCCCGGGGTTAGTTAATCATGGAAATCATTCCGGGACCCCAAAACAGTGAGTAATAGTCCACGAAACGGGTTAGAGTTGGCCAAAACTGCGAGTGTTCACGACGGACACGTAAACGCACCCCGGGGATCATCAATTGTGGAAATCGCTCTAGGACCCCAAAACAATGAGTAATAGTCCATGAAATGGGCCATAATAAATCAAAACTGTGAGAGTTGATGACAAACGCATAAGCGCACCGAGGTTTGTTAATCGTGGAAATCACTCGGGACCCCAAAGCAGTGAGTAATAGTCCGAAGCGGGCGAGAATCGGCCAAAAGCTGTGAGAGTTGATGACCGACACGTAAGCGCACCTAGGGATCATCATTTGTGGAAATCGCTCTAGGACCCCAAAACAATGATTAATAGTTCACGAAATGGGTGGAATCGGCCAAAAGCTGTGAGTGTTGAGGACCGACACGTAGCGCGCACCCGGGGTTAGTTAATCGTGGAAATCACTCGGGACCCCAAAATAGGGAGTAATAGTTCACGAAACAGGTTAGAGTTGGCCAAAACTGCGAGTGTTGACAGCGGACACGTAAGCGCACCGAGGATCGTCAATTGTGGAAATCACTCCTGGACCCAAGAGTAATAGTCCATGAAGCGGTCGAGAATCGGCGAAACTATGAGTGTTGATGGTAGCGCGTAAATGCACCCAATGGTTAGTTAATCGTGGATATCACTCCGGGACCCCAAAACAGTGAGTAATAGTCCACGAAGCGGGCGAGAATCGGCCAAAGCTGTGAGTGTTGATGGTGACACGTAAGCGCTTTCGAGGGGTTAGTTAATCGTGGAAATCACTCGGGACCCCAAAGCAGTGAGTAATAGTCCACAAAGCGGGCTAGAATCGGCCAAAATAGTGAGTAAGAGTCCGAAAGCGGGCGAGAATCGGCCAAAACTGTGAGTGTTGATGACCGACACGTAAGCGCACCCGGGATTAGTTAATCGTGGAAATCACTCCGGACCCCAAAATAGTGAGTAATAGTCCACGAAGCGGGCGAGAATCGGACAAAAGCTGAGAGTGTTGATTACCGACACGTAAGCGCACCACAGGGTTTGTTAATCGTGGAAATTACAACTGGACCCCAAAACAGTGAGTAATAGTCCACAAAATGGGCCAGAATCAGCCAAAACTGTGATTAATAGTCGACAAAACAGGCCAGAATCGGCCAAAACTGTGAGTGTTGATGACCAACACGTAAACGCACCCAGGGGTTCGACAACCATGGAAATCACTCCCGGACCCCAAAACAGTGAGTAATAGTCCACGAAACGGGCCAGAATGGGCCAAAACTGTGAGTGTAGATGACCGACACGTCGCAGCACCCCGGGGATAGTCACTTGTGGAAATCGCTCTAGGACCCCAAAACAGTGATTAATAGTCCACGAAATGGGCCATAATCGGCCAAAACTGTGAGTGTTGATGACTGACACGTAAACGCACCCCGGGGTTCGTTCATCGTGGAAATCACTTCCAGACACCAAACCGTTGAGTAATAGTCCACGAAACGGGCCAGAATCGGCCAAAACTGTGAGTGTTGATGACCGACACGTAAACGCATCCGGGGTTAGTTAATCATGGAAATCATTCCGGGAACCCAAAACAGTGAGTAATAGTCCACGAAACGGGTTAGAGTTGGCCAAAACTGCGAGTGTTCACAGCGGACACGTCGCGCACCGGGGATCATCAATTGTGGAAATCGCTCTAGGACCCCAAAACAATGAGTAATAGTCCATGAAATGGGCCATAATAAATCAAAACTGTGAGAGTTGATGACCGACGCATAAGCGCACCGAGGTTTGTTAATCGTGGAAATCGCTCAGGACCCCAAAGCAGTGAGTAATAGTCCGAAGCGGGCGAGAATCGGCCAAAAGCTGTGAGAGTTGATGACCGACACGTAAGCGCACCTAGGGATCATCATTTGTGGAAATCGCTCTAGGACCCCAAAACAATGATTAATAGTTCACGAAATGGGTGGAATCGGCCAAAAGCTGTGAGTGTTGAGGACCGACACGTAAGCACACGGGGTTAGTTAATCGTGGAAATCACTCGGGACCCCAAAATAGGGAGTAATAGTTCACGAAACAGGTTAGAGTTGGCCAAAACTGCGAGTGTTGACAACGGACACGTAAGCGCACCCAGGGATCGTCAATTGTGGAAATCACTCCTGGACCAAAGAGTAATAGTCCATGAAAGCGGTCCAGAATCGGCCAAAACTATGAGTGTTGATGGTAGCGCGTAAATGCACCCAATGGTTAGTTAATCGTGGATATCACTCCGGGACCCCAAAACAGTGAGTAATAGTCCACGAAGCGGGCGAGAATCGGCCAAAAGCTGTGAGTGTTGATG
>JAHIAM010012292.1:0-13040 GCA_021605205.1 Aegilops longissima
CGAATGTCAAAGCTCCAGTTTTCTTGGTCTTGCAAGCTATTGCGAAGATTGTTGAGAACTTCTCCAAGATTGCAAAGCCTCTTTCCAACCTCCTCGAAGCATGTAGTATTACGGTCTCACGAGTGTGGCGTTGCTTTCAATACCCTCAAAGAAACTCATCACAGCTCTGTCTTGACTCCTCTGATGAATCCAAGCCATTGAAGTTTTACGTGATGCTTCTCTTCAAGGTCTCGGTCTTGTGTTAATGCAAGAGAAGAGTTGTGGCTTATACCTCTCTTGATGAAGCCCAGCGAAAAGATCTACCCACTCACGATCTTGAGTTGGCGGCAGTTGTCCATGCATTGATAACATGGAGACATCTCTTGTTGGGAAGGAAAGTGGACATTTTCACCGATCACAAGAGTCTCAAGTATATCTTCACTCAGCCCAACCTCAACCTCGAGCGAGACTCGATGGGTGAAATGATTCAAAGTACAACCCAAGTATTGAATATACTCGGGCAAGGCCAATGTCATTGCGAGATGCTTTGAGCAGGAAGGCTTACTGCAATAGTTTAATCCTCAAGCCTTTCCAACGGATCTGTGAAGCTTTCATAAGCTGAATCTTCAAGTTGTACCTCAAGGCTTTCTTGCCAACCTCATAGTCTCTCCTACTTTGGAAGATCAGATTCGTGAGGCTCAACTTCTGGATACCATGGTGAAAAAGGTGAAGCGTGGTATCGACAAGGGCATTTCAAGTACAAGCTGCTTCCACGTTGATGACAAAGATACTCTTTTCTTTGAGGACGGATTGTGGTTCCTAAGGGTGATCGAGAAAAGTCATTATGAGCAGGCACACAATTCGCTTCTATCCATTCATCACGGAAATCGAAGATG
Source organism: Aegilops longissima (assembly GCA_021605205.1). Classification (NCBI taxonomy): domain Eukaryota; kingdom Viridiplantae; phylum Streptophyta; class Magnoliopsida; order Poales; family Poaceae; genus Aegilops; species Aegilops longissima. Next base: position 876 of record JAHIAM010012292.1, read on the forward strand.
TACCATGACCTCAAGCGTCATATTGGTGGACTCGAATGAGGCGAGAAATTGCTCAATTCGTGAATGAGTGTGATGTCTGCGAGAAGAGTGAAAGCCGAACACCAAAGACCAGCTGGTCTCCTTCAACCTCTTGCTATTCGGAATGGAAGTTTGATCATATTGAAATGGACTTAGTGACTTGGTTTCCAAAGTCCAAGCGTGGAAATGATGCTATCTTCGTTGTCATTGACAAGGTTACTAAAGTGGCTCATTTTCTTCCATCAAAGAATCTATCACAGCAGCTCGGTTGGCGAGCTATACACCTCGGATTGTCTCCTTGCGGCATTCCACAAGTGATCTCTTGGACCGTGGCAGCATCTTTACCTCCAAGTTTTGGGATTCTTTTAGAAGGCCATGGGCACCAACATTCGTTTACACAGCTTTCCATCCTCAAACAAGTGGCCAAGTCGGCGAGTTAATCAAATCCTTGAAGATATGCTCGGGGCTTGTGTCATTTCCTTGGTATGAAGTGGGAAGATTGTCTTCCATATGCGAGTTCTCCTACAACAACAGCTTCCAAGCAAGTTGAGGCGAGGCCCATTCGAAATTCTCTATGGCGAAAGTGCGTACTCCTCTTAATTGAGTGCGAGGCAGTTGAGCGCCAACTTCTTGGCAATGACTTGATCACGAAGCGGAAGAAATGTGCAAAGTCATTCGTGAGAATCTCAAAGCCGCGCAATCACGCGGAAGAGCTATTATGATGATAAGCACCGTGATGTGGCTTTTGAAATCGGAGACCATGTCTACCTCCGCGTCTCTCAATGAAAGGCACTCGTAACCCGGTATCAAAGGAAGCTTGCCCCTAGATCGTGGGCCCTTTCAAGATCATTGGCAAGAAGCGATCTAGCCTATCAACGAGCTTCCATCCAACTTTGTAGCGTGCCGATGTGTTTCACGTGTCACAACCGCAAGTGCTTCAAGACTCCTGAGCACTATCAACCGAAGAGATTGACCTTCAAGAAGATCTCTCTTATCATGAGCACCCGTTGCTATTCTTGAAGAAACCGGCGCAAGACTGCAACAAGTCAATCAAATTCCTAAAAGTGAAGTGGTCACACCATTCGGCCGAGAAGCCACACAGGGGCCGAGGATCACCTCCGTTCGAATATCCGGAGTTCTTTCGGTCCTAGATCTCGGGGCGAGATCCTCTTGTAGTGGTGGAGTGTTGTAACACCCGGAGTAACTTTCCATATTTGTAACTCCAACTCTTGCCATTTTCGGCATTGTGATATGATATTCCCTCCGTGGTTGGGTTTTCCTTCATTTGCATTTTGTCCATGTCATGCATTTTCATCATGTCATCATGTGCATCGCATTTGCATACGTGTTAGTCTCATGATTCGAGCATTTTTCCCGTTGTCCGTTTTGCAATTCGGCACTCCTATCTTCCGCGGCCCTTTCGTTTTTCCGTGTGCGGTACTAAACCTTCTCGGAATGGACCGAGGTTTGTCTAGTGGCCTTGGTATACCACCGTTAGACCACCGGTCAAGTTTGGTCATTTGGAGCTCGTTTGGTACTCCAGCGGTTAACGCTACTCTCAAAGGCCTCTTTTAAGTTGCAGCCCAACACCTTTAAAATAGTCCAATAACCCATCTAAGTCACTTCCATGCTCTCCGTCGTTCGATCACGATCGTGTGGTAAAACTACACCTCATTTGGACCTCCTAGCTCCTCTATGCCTATTTAAACACCTCCCGTCCAATCCGGGTCTTCTTCCCCGAAACCTAAAACTCCTCGCGCCGTGCGGACCGTCCGCGCCGCAGGCGAAACCGCGCCGCGTCCGAACCAATCGGCGGCGCCCGTGGCCCCCGCCTCCGCCGCCTTGCTACGCGGCCAGCGAGCCCTCTCGCCGACCGGCATCAGCCGCATGCCCTTCGCCGCACCAACGGCTCGCCGCCCGCGCCGGCCGGCTCAGTTGCGCCGCCCGCCCGGCAGCTCTCATCCCTCCCGCTGCCGTCCACCTCGCCGCCCGCGCCCGCCTCACTGCGGCCCGGCCGCCCGCCCTTCATCGCCCGCCGCCCGTCGCCCGAGCCGCCACCGCCTCCCTCCGCGGCGCCATCTCCCCTCCCGTGAGGCCCAGCCCGCCTCCTCTTCCACGGAGCAGCTCACCGCCGCCGCCTTCCTCGATCCGATCGGATCGGATCGGACCTAGCTCCGTTGACTTCTCCCCCCTAAATTTCTTCTAAGTTTTCACCTCGTGATATTTTGTGGCATTTTCAGCGTAGCATATCTTTGCATCTGTAGCTCCATTTTGCGCGTATAATATGTCAAAATGTTCGTCTCGAAGAGTAGATCACTTCATCTCATGCATCATTTTCATTTGAGCTCATCTTGATGCGAAATGCTGTTAGAAGAGGGCTATGTGATGTTAGTTTACATTTCTTAACAGAACATGCACTTTGTCATTTTGCTATGATTGATGTGTGCATCCTATGGATTTGAGTCCTACATGTGTTTTGTAATATGCCATGCCATCTTTCCAGGGGTGTATTCCATGTATTTTTGTGATCTATGTGGTGACTAGCACAAGCATGCAAAGTAGGTGTCTGATGTTGCTGTTTTCAGCCCTGTTTAGGCGATATTTTGATGCCATGTTAACTTGATGCTACCGAGAGATCCATGCATATTTTGAGATACTTCAGTAAGTATGTTTTGTTAAACATGTCTTGCTCTATCCATCCATGCCTTTGTTTGCAATTATGGAGTGCCATAGCTTGAGTCAATCGAGCTCTACTTTTGCTATCAAATGTTTCTGGCAGATTGTTTACATGTTATTCAATTTTGCCAAGGTTGTTGTGGTTGATCCATTTATGATATGATGTTGTTCTTGCCATGTATGTCTTCTATGCCATGTCTTCTTGATGTATGTATGCTTAGTTTATCTTATAAGGCTCTGTAGTGAGTGCATTTGAGCTTGTCAACATGCCTACTTGTTATCGATTTTGACATGCCATGTTCTGAATCATTATGAAACTTGCGATATTGACATGGGTGTTACTATATTTTCTGATCCTTTTGGCTTATTGTCAGTAAGGGACTTTTGTTCTATGCTTTGAGTAGATTCATGCCATGCATTTTTTGCTATTATAAGTTCCTGTAGCATGTAGTTTTGCTGCTCTGAACATTGCTACGATGCTGGTTTTGCCATGTCCAGCTGATATTTTGTGCACTTTTGCCATGCTTGTTTGAACCTGTTATGATGTGAACTAGCCGTAGCTCAGTGCTCATCTTTTGTCAAGCATCTTGTGTAGATCACTGCCATATACTTTGTTGGTACGTTTGGCTGCAGTAGCTTAATTTATTGTTGCTTGCTAAGTGGCATCATCTTTTAATGGCAGATTTGTGCCATTCTTGTTTTGCTTGTCATTTGCAAACCGTGCATCCGATTCGGTGATCTTTATATCGATTTCAGCGAAATCATCTCATCTTTCAGTGGCATACTTGGTTTGCCAAGTTGATGCCTGGTTCATCATTTTCCTTCGGGGCGCATCGCATTGCATATCACATCTAGCATATCATGCCATGTTTTGCATCATGTTGATTGGGCATTGCACGTAATTTATTATGGTTCATTTGTTTGTGTTGTTGCTTTGGGTAGAGCCGGAGAGCGAATGCGTGGGCGAGGAACTGTTGAAACGTTTTGAGGATCAAGCTTTCGACAACTCGAGAACATTGCGAGGCAAGATGACCATACCCTCGAAATCACTTCTATCTTTGCTATGCTAGTTGCTCGCTCTTTTGCTATGCCTATGCTGCGATGCCTACCACTTGCTATATCATGCCACCTATATTTCCATGTCAGCCCCTAACCATCCTTTCCTAGCAAACCGTTGATTGGCTATGTTACCGCTTTGCTCAGCCCCTCTTATAGCGTTGCTAGTTGCAGGTGAAGTTGAAGGTTGTTCCTTGTTGGAACATGGAGATGTTGTTCCTTGTTGGAACATGTTTACTTGTTGGGGATATCACAATATATATATCTGCTATAATTAATGCACCTATATACTTGGTAAAGGGTGGAAGGCTCGGCCTTATGCACGGTGTTTTGTTCCTCTTGCCACCCTAGTTTTCCGTCATACGGTGTTATGTTCCTTGATTTAGCATTCCTTACGGTTGGGTGATTTATGGGACCCCCTTGACAGTTCGCTTTGAATAAGACTCGTCAGCAAGGCCCAACTTTGGTTTTACCATTTGCCACCTAAGCCTTTTCCCCGGGTTTCGCGAGCCGAGGTCATCTTTATTTAACCCCGGGCCAGTTCTCCTTAGTGCTGGTCCAACAGCGATGTCCGGCGCCCTTGGGCAATCGGGTTTATGCCAACTGGCGTCGGCTCATCCGGTGTGCCACGAGACGAGATATGTGCAGCTCCTATCGGGATTTGTCGGCACATTCGGTGACTTCTTGGTCTTGTTTTATTCTGTCGAAATGTCTTGTAGTCCGGATTCGAGATTGATCGGGTCTTCGGTAGAAGAATATCCCGTTGACCGTGAGAGCTTATAATGGGCTAAGTTGGGACACCCTGCGGGTATTATCTTTGAAAGCCGTGCCCGGTTATGAGGCAGATGGGAATTTGTTAATGTCGGTTGTAGAAAACCGAAGTTGACCTCAAATAAAATACACATCAACGGCGTGTGTAACGTGATGGTCTCTTCTCGTGGTCAGGGAAGTGAACTGATGTTGGAGTTATGTCGGCGTAAGTAGTTCAGGATCACTTCTTGATGGCTACTAGTTTCACGGCCGTGCTTTGCTCCTCTTCTCGCTCTCTTTTGCGATGTAGCCACCATATATGCTAGTAAACTTGCTGCAGCTCCACCTTACAACTCTGTCCTTCCTATAAGCTTAAATAGTCTTGATCTCGGGGTGTGATATTGCTGAGTCCCGTGACTCACAGATTCTACCAAAACAGTTGCGAGTGCCGATGATGCGGTCAGGTGCGCCATCGAGCTCAAGTGGGAGTTCGACGAGGCGTGGTCGTTACTATGTGTCTTTCGATGATCGAGTAGTGGTGCCCAGTTGGGACGATCGGGGATCTGTGTAGCATTTGGGGTATCTTCTTTTATTTTGGTTCCGTGAGTCGGACCTTGAGTGTACTCTGAATGATGGATGTTTATTTATGTATTGTGTGAAGTGGCGTGTAAGCCAACTGTATCTCTTTCCTTATTTATTACATGGGTTGTGTGAAGATTACCTCACTTGCGACATTGCTTTCAATGCGGTTATGCCTCTAAGTCGTGCCTCGACACGTGGGAGATATAGCCGCATCAAGAAACGTTACACCTCCCGGAGTGTCCGTTATGGAATCATGACAATTATGTCCTCGCTACTCTGAAACTAGTGCACCATCTTTTCAAGCGTGGAATTTTGCCTACAAATTAAACCTTTGTACATTTATTTCCATCCCTCTCGATATGTGTTGTGTCTCAGCTCAAGAGGTGTTCCTATGCCTCGTTCAGCTGAGTTGATAAATCAATTGCTCGATCTTTGAGAGATCGATTCTTCTAGAGTTACCCTTCCTTCTCGTTATCAGGTTGAATGGAATTCTCGAGCAAAGGCGTAAATATTAAGATGATGAATGGATCAACATCTTGAGAAGGCGAGTTGGATCGCGAAGATTGTGTTAGCTTGTGTCCCCTCTGTATTCTTACCTCATGTCTTGAATCTCGGGGCGAGATTCTTGTTTAATAGGTGAGTTGTCACAGCCCTAGAATTTGATTGCAATTAGTTGCGAGAAGCATCCATGCATCATGTCTAAATTTCTTTGAAAGTTGAAATGGAGGTTGTTGAAACCCTAGCACCAAATGAATTCAACTAGGTTCAATAAAATATCTTCAATGAACCCAAATGCCCTTTAGAAAAGTTCATGATTTTGTTAAAGGTGAAAACCTCTGCCAAAATGATGCACATATTTCTAAGCCATTCTGGATTTTGTATTAAACCTTATTGTATTTGACTTTGGGAAATTAAATACTATAAATAATTTAAATGTTCAAATAATGTTGGAACTATTTTTGGAGCCCTTGAAATAATTCAGCAAGTGTCCATGAATATTTTCGAGGATTTTAGGAAATGCCTTGGTATTTTACCTAAGCTCAAAACAGAGGCAAATAATTGAAAACAAAAACAAATTAGAAAGCAGAAGAGGGAGAGCTTACAGCCTCACTGTGCAGCCACGAGAGGCTAGGCATCGATTGTCAAAACAGCGGATCTCGGGTAGAGGTCCCGGCTGTGCGTCTAGGCGGATGGTAGCGAGGAGACAAGGGACACGATGTTTTACCGGGTTCGGGCCCTCTTGATGGAGGTAAAACCCTCGTCCTGCTTGATTAACATTGATGATGTGTGTTACAAGAGTGGATCTACCATGAGATCAAAGAGCTAAACCCTAGAAGCTAGCCTATGGTATGATTGTTGTCCTTCTTCCTACGGACTAAAACCCTCCGGTTTATATAGACCCGGATAGGGTTAGGGTTACAGTCGGTTACAATGGTAGGAGATCTACATATCCGTATCCCAAGCTTGCCTTCCACGCCAAGGAAAGTCCCATCCGGACACGGGGCGAAGTCTTCAATCTTGTATCTTCATAGTCTTGGAGTTGACGATGATGATAGTTCGACTATCCGGACACCCCTAGTCGGAACTCCTCGGTAGCCCCGAACCAGGCTTCAATGGCAGCGAGTCCGGCGCATATTGTCTTGGCATTGCAAGCGGGTTCTTCCTCGAATAATTTATAGAAGATTGTGAACACCGGGATAATGTCAGCTACGCAAAACAAGTTCCACATAACCTTGTAGAGAATAATTTCTGCGCAGATTGCTTGGCGTATTCCGGCGTGACATCACACCGCGAGGCCTTCATATGAATCGTTTTTATTGTTCCACCTCAAGCGTGTTTAGCGAGGCGGTTTCCTTAACGCGTCTTATCAAAGCGCGGATCGTTGCCCCTTATTCAGGATTCTCATCAATACGGACGTGGGTAACCCAACCATGCCTTTGGCACTGCCTTATCTATCAAAGCGAGTCCTAATCGATCACGAGGTGGGCTCTTGGTATTCAACCTCTTTATAGTGAGACCAAGGACCTCTTCTTTTAACACCCTCCATCGAGTTACGCCTCCGCCGAGTTCCAACACCCAAAGCTTGATTCAGGTCGCCGGACTTTCGGCGATGTCGGCTCCGACCGCGGGATGGATGTCTTCCTCCGTCCAGAAGAAGATGTGATAAAGCTGCGAGGCGCTGGTATCGACCGCGAGATCTCGCATAGCTGCCTGCTCAGGGCCGACCACTCCCACTCTGAGCCAGCGAGCGTGGTATCGTGTCCCACTTCCTTGCGGTTTAGGCTTCCGACGGATCCCTTTGTGCGGGGCTCATGTTTTATTATGGGCTTGATTTCCATGACTTGAATCCAGTCCATCCTCCATATCTCGTCATTCATTGTCGTATGTGAGGCCTTCCTCCATATTACCCCACTTTGGATTGTGGCTCAAGACCTTCAAGGTGGAGCCAAGGATGATCAAGGGGCAGCAAGCGGAGTGCGGAGGCGATCATAGGAAAATGTCTTGATGCTCCGTGGCCGAGGGCTCTTTTCAAGAGAGCTTGGTTTGTACAGCAGGAGTGGTTTTATATCGCCGCTCCAGGGAGCACCAAATGGTGGCGCTCCTGCCTTCGCTCAGGTCCACCACGAGTGGCGTCATGGGTCAACAAAGGGGCTCGTGGGAGTCGTCAAGGGCGTTCCCTGCTGCGAGACCGTGTCAAGAGACCTCGGGAAGAGGATCAATCTGGTTGAAGTGGCGCGGGTTATGGTGATCCGGCGCCTTCAGCCTACAAGCGTCGCCCCTTAGCAGCAGAATTCAATCCGGAGGACCACGAGCTCTCAAAATTTTATGAGGCACGGCGCTGCGGAGATGTATAAACTGTTCTTGGATCGAAGTGTCGGACTTGACCGAGATGCAGAGACTAAGCTGCAATCGCCCAGATGCTCAAGTAAGTAGTCTGTAACGGACAAGTTGTTCATTCATATTATATATATATATATATATATATATATATATATATATATATATATATATATATATATATATATGCCCTTTAAAGGCACGTTTCTTGAATAGGGTGGATAGCCAAGGCAAAGTTGATAAGGTGTCGGCTCCCTCCGGAAGACCACGCGGATCCCATGTTGACCAAGATGTTGAAGGTGCGCCTTTTGAAGAAAGGCGAAGAGAGGCAGGGAGCGCCTCCATGAAGGGAGGCTATAAAGGAGGAGGATTAAGGTCCCACCTTGAGGAGAGGACGCTTGGAAGATCGGGGTCAAGGCCTCAAAGAAAGGAAGGATTAAATCGGAGAGTCGGTGAAAGTAACCCGGCCGCTATTTCCCAAGGGATCAGCCCTCAGGTAATAGTAAAGCGAAGGGGTCTTGTAAATAAGGAACATCCTGTATTTATTTATGAAGATAACGAAATTGTACCTTGTAGTTCGGACCTCAGCCCTTCTCGTGAGCTTCGTCTTGAGATCTTCTTAGGAGATGATGGAGCAAGCGCCTCCACCTGTCGCACCCTCATGTGAAGCGGACGACCTAGAGGTGTCGTCGAGAGGTTCCCAAGTCCAGTGCAGGGCGGAAGGTCAGCGGCCAAGTGGTGTCTTGTCGGAGGCTGAAGGATCTGCTCGGGCGGCTATCTCAAAAGATCACCATGCTCTAATGGAGTCGTGATTGAAAGAATTGCATCCTATGAAGCGGATTGCACAAAGCCGTCGAGCTTCTTGGCGGGGTTTGATACATGAAATAATGTACCTTTTGCGTTAGTGCATATAAAATCGCCATGTATAGATAGTAGCCCTTGAGACTCGGTATGTTGTCAAAATTGGCGACATGCGAGATCAAAATGTAACATTTAACATATACGCCCATCCTAAACGGTGGCGGGGCGTCCGGAGGCAGCGGACTGATGAATATGCCGAACTAAGCGGCAACTTGATGAAGCGGATCACGGACATCCGCTTGGTCGATAAGCGGTTTGACGAGTCACAAGGTGTCGACTTCTATCACGGACACCTGGTAAGGAGCTTGATGCCCATGTTTTACTAATCATATGCTTAATGCAGATGGTGCGTCTGCCGTGGAAGAGCTGCGGCAGAACTTGCCGCGAAAGAGCAAGCCAAATTAATGTCGGCGCTTTAAAAGCGGAAAACTAAGCTAAGCGGCCTGCTCCTTTGCCGAAGCAAAGAGATGGCGATATGGCCAAAAGTTGAGAGTACTACCGATCGCTGCGAGTTCTTGAAAAAAGCGTCAAAGCGGAACAAGAGACTGAAGAAGGCGCGCCCGAATCAAGAATGCCCAATCGGCTGGGAGCTGCCAAGGAGGCGAGTCGGCGGGCAATTGCAGCTGAAAACCGTTTACCTGCGGAGAAATATCTGGATCAAAGTATGCTCGATTAGATAAATTGTGGAGTTGAGGATGCTTATCGGACTTGGCGGCGGCGTTGTGGGCGGTTGAGCATAAAGGGCGGAAGGGCACAAAAGGAAGAGCTATATTGGTCGCAATTCCATAGTCGGGCGTCCCTACGGTGACGATCGGTTGGCGAATGGGCGAGCTAATCGATTATCCAGATTGCCATGAAGCATGTCTTGACTCACTTGTGGCAGACGGACCCGTAGAAAACTATTTTGGTTTAGTGGCGGTTTCTTGGAAGCGGTGCAGCGTGTCGGCGCGATAAGCGTCGGCATGTATTGAGGGCGCGGATGGCTCTTGCTGTGTCAAGACATACTAAGCGAGATGAAGGCCGCGCGTTGCATCCGAGATTCGGACAAGGCAGTACGCAGCACTACTTTGAAGAAGTCTGCAGCGCTCGTTTAATAGAGCCGCGATGCTCGAAGGATATTATGTTTAAATGACATGTATGATTTGTGAAAATGGTATTTCAATGTAATATAAGTGCTTTTTATACTTGTGCGTTCAAGTAGTAGACTACTCCATGCGACCGTTTATGTATATGTGTATATATCACGAAAGATGGCAGTCCTTGGCTTCAGCCACGCACATAGTGCTGGGGTGTTTACAAAGCGCTTTTCACATAGTCCAACGTCTTGGTCTGTTAAGGAGGTGATAGCGTAGCAAACAGGCAACAGACTATAATGCTTTATCACTTTCACTTAGCCATAGGAGTTCGGGTGGGGCTACTATATAGCCCACAGAAGCACCGCACTCTCCCAAATTTGGTGTCGCGTATGTGCTGTGAAAACCGGTCCTTCGTTAATCGGAGAATTCTAAACATTCATGTGAGTCATCGAGTGGTTGACCGGTCTCTCGCTATATCATGACAATCAGTTTTCGGCTTTCTCTCTTGAGGTGCTTGCGGCGAACCGAGGTACAATCGCTGTAGTTCTCTACGGTGGCCGTTAGTCGTGAAAGCGGGCGTAAGGCATTAAAACACATGGCAGGACAGCCCAACATTTGACCAAAGACATGATTGAGCTGATGCATATAAGGCCTAACTTCGAGGCGCGAATACTCCCTAAGGTATTCGGTCTTTATGAAAATGGGCAGAATAATGCCCTAAGCCCCAGTGTCCAGTGCAGGCATAAAAATCTGAGTGCGGCCAATGCCAAGCACCAGCCTCCTCCTCGGTTATATTAAGGAACGGGGATGTATATCAACAAGAGCAGTGAAAAAAGGTTTACCTGGGTCTTAATCTGAAAAGAATCCTTTACAGCGGGTCCCTCTGCGCGTCTGCGCTGTGTCTCCGTTGTGCATTATCACGGGCCAGGTGTATACGTTGTTCATCTGTAAAGAGAGAACTTAGTTTGAAAAGAAAAAGGATCGTCGAAAATGTACTTAATATTAAATAAATGAAATGCAGTTCGAAGAAGTGAATAAGATGGAGCTTTATTGTCTCTTGTTATACATGCATCGGCCCCTCGTATGGGGTATGCATAAGTAAGCGCCGGTTCGTCTAGCCGTGTCAAGGGTTTGAATGACCAATTCAGGTTCTTTGCCTAGCGAGCGGATAGCTGTGGGGCTGTCAAGGTAGTCTCCGTTTTCCGTGCTCAAGTGACATAATACTTCCTTTTAAAGAGATGATGCGCGTGTACGGGCATTTTAAGTGTTAGAGATGCATAATGCGGTATTGCGTTAAAGCGGTAGCTTTGCGTCCCAATAGTGCTTGATGGCTACTTTTAAACAGGGCGACATGGAAGAGTAACCTTCGGCGGAAGTTGTCGGATGAACCAAACACAACCGAGCAGTATGGAGCTTGTGCGGAGGCGTATGGGCAGGCGGTACTCCTTTAAAGGAGGTGTTGCTATGGCGAATTTTGGTTGGGTTTATCCCCATCCTGCGGATAGTGTCACGATATATCAGGTTTATATCACTGCCGCCATCCATGAGACATGTGTAAATTGGAATCCGTCGATTATAGAATCCAATATCAAGGCAGTCCATCCTGCGTTCGGATATTATAGGAATAGTCCGATGGTGAAGGTGATTGGTTTTGACAACCGGTGTGCTGGGCGCCTTTTAGAAGGCGCCGCATTATTCCTTTGATCACGTGAAGTGAGTTTACTGTTTTAACCTCCGTGGGAAAGTTTTTGTTTTCGAGGTTACTGCTTGTGGTGCTCGTCGTCATCTTTTCTTGTTGTGCCGAGCCCCTTGTGTTCGGCGTTGGTCTGCGCGGACTGTTTGAACCAACAATCTCTGTGGGTATGGTTTGCGAGCTTCCGGAGGTACCATGTATTTGACACAGGTCTATCGAGGATCTTGTTTAGGTTGGATAGCTTCGTCACTGTTATCCTTTAGGGAAGTGTTTTGTTGTTGGGCGAGAGCTTTTGAATCCGGCGTTGACCGCCGTACTATTTGGGCCATTTTCTTTATTCCTCGTCTGATCTTTTCTGCGTCGTGATTTCCATTCCATCCCTGGTTTGGATTACTTGGGTGTCTGATGCGCATCTAGCCAGAGCTATCCTCTCCAGCATAGCGGGTCATGAGAGCTTGTCAATGCGGCCATTGTTCTTGGCTTTTCTTGGCGAGGTGTCTGGCGACCATTCGTCTTAGACGTTGTGTTTAAAGCTGCTAAGGCTTGGCGTCAGACGATCGACTATTGTTCTTTTAGTAGAACCTGTTCCGAATTTCGGGCTGACTCTCCGGGTTG
>JAHIAM010012294.1:0-12232 GCA_021605205.1 Aegilops longissima
CCGCAAAAGACCTAAATCCATGACAACCTTACGCTCTAATGACCCGCTTTTGCGCGGAGAAGACAACGCTCGCTCGTAGAAGCAACAACACAGTGACCGGGCACTTCGAAATCCGAGGCGGCAATGGCAAACCACGGCGCAACAAACACAAAAGTCGCAATGATAATGAAAGATCACGCGACACAGCGGTCAACGCCGGATTCAGCAGTCCCAAATCCGGTCAGCGGAAAAAGCCATTCAAGATGAACAGAGCGGACCATCCAATCTAGAGCGGGATATTGGATCGACCGCCAGATTCACGGCCACCCCGATAAACCAGCTAACCATACCAGCGAAGCTGTTGGGTCTTCAAGAAACCGGCAAGCTCAACGCCCGAACACAAAGGGAGGAGGCCGCCCAGCGATAAAGGACGACGAAGATCCACCAACCAAGTGCCGGGGTGAAGCAATTTCCCCGAGCGAAAACAATAAACATGGTATCGTGACACACACCTAGAGGTGGCGCTCGAAACACTCCCTCCGTCTGAGGAGATCATACTCTGACTACCTCGGCCGAACTACAACAGACCTTATCACACGCATACCATGTACGGCCATGATGCCGCCAGTCTCCATTCAACATGACCGATCAATGTCCATATTTGTAGGATCGAAAGTATATCTAAAGGGGGGTGATTAGACTATGACCAAATAAAACTTATCCTTTTCCCAATTTTAGTTTTTGGTAGATTTTAGCTATCTTAGCACAAGTCAAGCAACCTTAACACAATTCAAGCAAGCATGTAAAGAGTATATGAGCAGCGGAAAGTAAAGCATGCAACTTGCAAGAATGTAAAGGGAAGGGTTTGGATAATTCAAAGCGCAATTGGAGACACGGATGTTTTTGTCAGTGGTTCCGATAGGTGGTGCTATCGTACATCCACGTTGATGGAGACTTCAACCCACAAAGGGTAGCAGTTGCGAGTCCACGAAGGCTCCACCCTGAAGGGTCCACGAAGAAGCAACCTTGTCTATCCCACCATGGCCGTCGCCCACGAAGGACTTGCCTCACTAGCGGTAGATCTTCACGAAGTAGGCGATCTCCTTGCCCTTACAAACTCCTTGGTTCAACTCCCAATCTTGTCGGAGGCTCCCAAGTGACACCTAGCCAATCTAGGAGACACCACTCTCAAGAAGTAATAAATGGTGTGTTGATGATGAACTCCTTGCTCTTGTGCTTCAAATGATAGTCTCCCCAACACTCAACTCTCTCTCACATGATTTGGATTTGGTGGAAAGAAGATTTGAGTGGAAAGCAACTAGGGGAAGGCTAGAGATCAAGATTCATATGGTAGGAATGGAATATCTTGACCTCAACACAAGGGTAGGTGGTTCTCTCTCGAGAAAATGTGTATTGGTAGTGTAGGTTACGATTCATGATGGCTCTCTCCACGAATGAAGAGTGGGTGGAGGGGTATATATAGCCTCCACACAAAATCTAACGTTATACACATTTACCAATCTCGGTGAGACCGAATTGAGAAACTCGGTCGGACCGATTCAAAATCTAGTGCAGTTAGGATTTTGATTGGGACACATGCAACCTGGTAGGACCGATATGGTTAGGGTTAGGGCATAACATGCGCCCGATCGGCTATATCTCCCGTGTCGAGGCACGACTTAGAGGCATAACCGCATTGAAAGCAATGTGCAAAGTGAGGTAATCTTCACACAACCCATGTAATAATTAAGGGAAAGATACATAGTTGGCTTCGATCGCCACTTCACAGATACATAAATAAACATCCATCATTGAGTACACTCAAGGTCCGACTACGGAACCAAAATAAAGAAGATACCCCAAATGCTAACACGATCCCGAATCGTCCCAAGCTGGGCACCACTCGATCATCTGGGAAAGACACATAAGTAGACCACGTTCCTCGTCGAACTCCCACTTGAGCTCGGTTGAATCACCTGCACTGCCTCATCGGAACCTGCAACTGTTTTGGAAGTATCATGAGTCACGGGGACTCAGCAATCTCACACCAGAGATCAAGACTATTTAAGCTTATAGGAAGGACGAGTAGTAAAGTGGAGCTGCAGCAGCGACTAGCATATATGGTGGCTACTTCAAAAGAAGCGAGGAGAGAAGCAAAGCAGGTCGTGAAGCTAGTAGCGATCAAAAGTGATCTGAACTACTTCGTCGGACATAACTCCAACACCGTGTTCACTTCCGGACTCCGAGAAGAGACCATCACGGTTACACCTTGTTGATGTGTATTTTAATTGAGGTCAACTTTGGGTTTTCTACAACGGACATTAACAAATTCCCATCGCCTCATAACATGAGACACGGCTTTGAAAGATATTACCTGCGGGTGTCCCAACAGCCCATTATAAGCTCTCACGGTCAGCGAAGGATATTCCTTCTACGGGAAGACCCGATCAATCTCGGAATCCCGGACTACAAGACATTTCGACAGCAATAAAACAAGACCAGCAAAGCCGCCCGATTGTGCCGACAAATCCCGATAGGAGCTGCACATATCTCGTTCTCGAGGCACATCCGGATGAGACATCCCTGAGTAAAACCAAGCCTCGAGTTTCCCGTGGTGGCCCGCATCTACTCGTTTGGAGCCACTTTCGAAGGACACTTGGTCGGGGTTTAAAATAAAGATGACCCTCGGGCTCGCGAAAACCGGGGAAAAAGGCTTAGGTGGCAAATGGTAAAACCAATGTTGGGCCTTCTTTGGGCGAGTCTTATTCAAAGCGAACTGTCAAGGGGTCCCATAAATCACCAACCGTGTAAGAGCATAAAATCAAGGAACATAACACGGTATGGCGGAAACTAGGGTGGCAAGAGTGGAACAAAACACGGGCATAAGGCGAGCCTTCCACCCTTTACCAAGTATATAGATGTATTAATTATAGCAGATATATATTGTGATATCCCCAACAAGTAAACATGTTCCAAAAGGAACAACATCTCCATGTTCAACAAGGAACAAACTTCACTTCAGCAACTAACAGCGCTATAAGAGAGCTGAGCAAGCGGTAACATAGCCAATCAGCGGTTTGCTAGGAAAAGATGGTTAGAGGCTGACATGGCAATATGGGTGGCATGATATAGCAAGTGGTAGGCATCACAGCATAGGCATAGCAAAAGAAGCGAGCAACTAGCATAGCAAAGATAGAAGTGATTTGAGGTATGGTCATCTTGCACGCAATGTTCTCGAGTTGTCGAAAGCTTGATCCTCGGCGTTCTCAACAGGCTCCTCGTTCACGTACTCGTCTCCGACTCTACCCAAAGCAACAACACAAACAAAGGAACCACAATAAATCACGGTGCAATGCACAATCAACATGATGCAAAACATGACATGATATGCGAGATGGGATATGCAATGCTTATTGCGCTCGGAAGGTAAATGATGAACCAGGCATCAACTGGCAAACCAAGCATGCCACTGGAAAGATGAGATGATTTCGGTTGAAATCGATATAAAGATCACCGGAATCGGATGCACGGTTTGCAAATGGCAAGCAAAACAAGAATGGCGCAAATCTGCCATTAACAGCATGATGCCACTTTGCAAGCAACAAATAATTAAGCTACTGCACCCAAACGTATCAACAAAGCACATGGCAGTGATCTACACATGATGCTCGACAAAAGATGAGCACTGAGCTACGGCTAGTTCACATCATAACATGTTCAAACAAGCATGGCAAAAGTGCATTAATAATCAGGCTGGACATGGCAAAAACAGCAACAGGTTGCAATGTTCAGAGCAGTAAAACTACATGCTACAGGACCTTAAAATAGCAAAACATGGCATGGCATGAATCTACTCAAAGCATATTTCAAAAGTCCCTTACTGACCATAAGCCAAAAGGACTAGAAAATATAGTAACACCCATGTCAATATTGAAAGTCTCGTTAACAGATTCAGCAACATGACATGTCAAAAACTGATAACGAGATGGCATGTTTACAAGCTCAATGCACTCACTACAGAGCCTCAAATGATAAAATAAGCATACATACATCAAGAAGACATGACATAGAAGACATACATGGCAAGAACAATAACATAGCATATCTGGATCAACCACAACATCCTAGGCAAAATTGAATAACATATACAATCTGCCAGGAAACATTTGGTAGCAAAAGTAGAGCTCGATTGACTCAAGCTATGGCACTCAATAATTGCAAACAAAGGCATGGATGGATAGAGCAAGTCATGCTTTACAAAACACCCTTACTGAAGTATCTCAAAATATGCATAGATCTCCGGTATCAAGTAAACATGGCATCAAAATCAGCTAAAACAGGGCTGAAATCAGCAACATTAGGACACCTACTTTGCATGCTTGTGCTAGTCACCACATAGATCACAAAAATACATGGCATATACCCCTGGAAAGATGACATGGCATTTTACAAAACACATGTAGGACTCAAATTCATAGGGTGCACATATTAATCATGGCAAAAATAACAAAAGTGCAAGTCCTGATAAAAATCAGAAACTATCAGCACATTGCACTCTTCCAACAGCATTTCGGGCATCAATATGAGCTCAAATGAAAATGATGCAATGTAATGAAATGATCTACTCTTGAGACGAACATTTTGACATATTATCGCACAAAATGGATCTCGGATGCGAAGATATAGCATGTTGAAAATTGCACAAAATTACAAAGATCTAAAGACTTAGAAAAAAAATAAGGGAGGGAGAGAGTCAGCAGGGATTCGAGGCGGATCGACTCTCGATCGGATCGGTCAGGACAATGAGCGCTTCGCCGGGAAGTCGGCGAAGCGCCGTGCCTGTGCCGGCGCGTGAGGCGCGTGAGGAGGAGGACCAGCGCTGGCCGGTGCGGCCAGCCGAGAAGAGCGGGAGGCCCAGGGCGAGGCCTAGTGATGTGGCGGAGCCAGGAGGGCCAGCTGAGCCTACTGTGTGTAGGCCAGCGATAGAGCGCCGGGTGGCGACGTGGCGCCCATGATTAGCTGTGGCGGATGGCGGCGGGGCTTCATCTCGCCCGGACGGATCCTGACATGAGTGGCGAACAAATTGCAAGTTTTGAGGAATGAATCCGGATTTGGAGGTTTGCTTAAATAGGCATAGAGGAGCTAGGAGAGTCCAAATGAGGTGTAGTTTCGCCCTACGATCGTGATCGAACTGACGGAGAGCATGGAAGTGACTTAGATGGGTTATTGGGCTGTTTTGAAGGGGTGTTGGGCTGCAACCCAAAGAGGCCTAACTCGCGAGTCGCGGTTAACCGTTGGAGTACCAAGCAGGCTCCAAATGACCGAAACTTGACGGTGGTCTCTGGTGGTATACCAAGGCCACTAGACAAACCTCGGTCCATTTGAGAAGGTTTAATACCCTTTACGGAAAAGCGTAAAAGGACGCGCCGGGGAAGATAGGAGTGGGATTGCAAAAGCGGACAACCAGGGAAAATGCTGGAATCATGGAGGCGAACACGTATGCAAATCGATGCACATGATGACATAATATAAAATGCATGACATGGACAAAATGCAAAATGAAGAAAACCCAACCACGGAGGAATATCATATATCAATCTTGAAAATGGCAAAGTTGGAGTTACAAATATGGAAAGTTACTTCCGAGGTGTTACAACACTCCACCACTACTGAGGATCATCGCTCCGAGATCTGGGACTGAAAGAACTCCGGATATTCAACGGAGGTGATCCTCGCGCTCCCGGTAGCTTCTCGGTCGAGATGGTGTGACCACTTCACTTTCGGGAATTTGATTGACTTGTTGCGAGTCTTGCGCTCGGTTTCTTCAAGAATAATGGGGTGCTCATGATAGAAGATCTTCTTGAAGGTCAATCTCTTGAAGTTGATAGTCACGTTCAGGAGTCTTGAAGCACGAAGCGGCTGATGACCGTGAAACATTGTGCGTGCGTTTGCAAGATTGGATGGAAGCTCAAGTTGATAGGCGAGATGGCCTCTTTTCCCAATGATCTTGAAAGGACCCCACGTATCTGAGGGCAAGCTTCCTTTGATACCGCGGCAGTGCCTTTCATTGGAGAGCGGAGGTACATGGTCCCAATTTCAAAAGCCACATCCGGTGCTTATCATCATAATAAGCTCTTAAAGGCGGCGATTACGCGGCTTTGAATTCTCCCGAATGACTTGGCACATTTCTTGTGCATACTGTGATCAAGTCATTTGCCAAAGTTAGCGTTCACTGTCTCGGACCAATTGAGAAGAGCGGCGCTACGCCATAGAAATTTCGAATGGGGCCTTGCCGAACTCAGCTTGGAAGCTGTTGTTGTAAGAGAACTTCGGCATATGGAAGACAATCTTCCACTTCATACCGAAAGAAATGACACAAGCCCTGAGCATATCTTCAAGGATTTGATTAACTAAAGCTCGACTTGGCCACTTGTTTTGAGGATGGAAAGCTGTCTTTGAAAGAGATGTTGGTGCCATGGCCTTACGAAAGAATCCCAAAACTTGGAGTAAAAGATGCCTTGCAGTCACGAAGAGATCACTTGTGGAATGCCGTGCAAGGGAGACAATCACGGAGGTGTATAGCTCTGCAACTAGGCTGTAGCTGATGTGATTCTTTGATAGGAAGAAAATGAGCCACTTTAGTAAGCTTGTCAATGACAAGCGAAGATAGCATCATTTCCGCTTGGACTTTGAGAAAAGCCGATCCACGAAGTCCATTTCAATATGATCAAACTTCCATTCAGGAATAGCAAGAGGTTGGAGGAGACCAGCTGGTCTTTGGTGTTACCTTTCCACTCTTACGCGGACATCCACATTCATTCACGAATTGAGCAATTTCTGCTTCATTCGGAGTCCACCAATATATTGCTTGAGATCATGGTACATCTTGATACTTCGAGGATGAATGGATAGAAGCGAATTGTGAGCCTCGTTCATAATGAGCTTTCGCTCAGATCACCCTTAGGAACCACAATCCGGTCCTCGAAGAAAGAGTGTCTTTGTCATCAGCATGGAAGCACTTGTACTTGGAAATGCCCTTGTCGATACCACGTTTCACCTTTTTTCACCATGGCATCCAGAAGTTGAGCCTCCACGAATCTGATCTTCAAAAGTAGGAGAGACTATGAGGTTGGCAAAGAAAGCCTTGAGGAACAACTTGAAGATTCGACTTGCGGAAAGATTCCAGAAGATCCGGTGAAAGGCTTGAGGATTGAACTATTCGATAGCTTTCTGCTCAAAGCATACCAATGACATTGGCTTTGCCGGAGTATATTCAATATTTGGGTTGTACTCTTGAGATCATTTCGACCCATCGAGTCACTTTGAGGTTGAGGTTGGGCTGAGTGAAGATGTACTTGAGACTCTTGTGATCGGTGAAAATGTCCACTTTCCTTCCCAACAAGAGATGTCTCCCGTTATCAATGCATGGACAACTCGCCAACTCAAGATCGTGAGTGGGGTAGTTCTTCTCGTTGGGCTTCAATGGCGAGAGGTATAAGCCACAACTCTCTTCTCTTGCATTAACACAGCACGAGACCTTGAAGAAAGCATCGAGAAAACTTCATATGGCTTGGATTCATCGGGAGGAGTCAAGGCAGGGAGGCTGTGCGAGTTTCTCTTTGAGGGTATTGAAAGCAACGTCACACTCGGGAGACGGACATACTTCACATGCTTACGGAGAAGGTTGGAAAGAGGCTTTGCAATCTTGGAGAAGTTCTCAGAATCTTGACAATAGCTTGCAAGACCAAGAAAAGCTGAAGGCTGCTTGACATTATGAGGAGGTTCCCAATTCACAATTGCGGACACCTTCTCGGGATCAACAAGTGATGCCCTTGGCGAGATGATATGACCAAGATAAAGCACTTCATCAAGCCAAAATTCACATTTGGAGAACTTAGCATAGAATTGGTACTCTCGAGCTTGTCTAGCACCAATCGCAAATGTTTGGCATGATCCTTCTTATTCTTGGAAAGACCAAAATATCATCAAGATAGACCAAGGCGAATTCATTGGTGTAGGGGTTGAATATGAAGTTCATCATCAGAGAATGTTGGAGGAGCATTGACAAGGCGAAAGACATGACGTATATTCATAAGAACCAAAGCATTTACGAATCTTTGTCTTGGGAATATCTTGTTCACGAATCGAATCGATGATACCCCATCTGAAGGTCAAGCTTAGAGAACAACTGTAGCACCTTTGAGTTGCTCGAAAAGCTCATTGATGTTGGGAAGTGGATACTTGTTCTTGATTGTCTTCTTATTCAATGGGCGATGTCGGCCAAAATCGGTCCGTGCCATCCTTCTTCGGACAAAAGAACACCACAACCCCAAGGAGATGAACTTCGATGCGATCAAACCAGACGCTCTTGTTCATCGTTTGCTTCTTCAATTCCTTAGCTCATCGGGTCCAAGCTTGTATGGGCGCTTCCAAGCGGTTGATGCCGGGCTCAAGATCGATAACGAACTCAAGCGGCGATGAGGGGCATAGGAAGCTCACGGAAAGACATCTTGGTACTCACAGCGGGGAATATGAGAATGGCATTCAGTTCGCCCTTCTCATTGAGAAAAACAACGAATGGTTTCATCACGAGAGGCATAGATGATCACATCATTAGAAGAGTGAGTCAATTGAATTTCCACGGCAGCACAATCAAAGGTGAGCTTTGTCTTTGAAAACCGATCCATTCGAGAATAAGATCAATATCCGGTCACCAAGAACAATTGGTTTAGAAAGAAATCTGTAATCGCCCATCTTGATAGAAACATTAGGAACAAAAACTAGAATTCATAAGTCTTAGGAAACAACCCAAACTTTGGAAGAATCTATGTCAACATTGTGCCGATGCAAGGATATGACATGAAAAATCGATGCACCGTATCAAATAAGACTTTTCGGGAATATCATTGCGGAGATTACCCATTATCACATCGGAAAGATTCCCTTGAGCTGCATTCATCATATTGACCTTGGCATACTTTGGATTATGTGACCCTTTGCATTCTTGTAAGATTTCACGGGAGGAGGGGCGGAAGGCGCCTCTGGTTAAGCACTTGTTAGCATAGTGACCCTTAGGACACTTGTTGCAAGTGACCTCGGAAAGGCGGAAGGTGGTAAAGACACTTGACCTTGGAGCTTGAGAATTAGACTTTTACGATAGCTTGGGTTGGGTGGGTGGGAAGATCCACGGCCACGAGTTCTTCTTTTGGTAAAGGTGGCGGAGCGGAGGAGGGGCGGGTAAAACTTCTCTTTGTTTGGCTGCCAAGAGGCGAAGAGGATGGGCATCCTGATTCTCTTCTTAGAGGCCTCACAAGAGTTGGGCCTTCTTGCTTGAGCCATGTTGTAGAAATCATCATACTTACTGGCTCAAACAGCAAGGTAATTGCAGATCTTCTCTCGGACCACCTCTGATTGATAGATCATACTCCCTCTCATCGGTCTTCTTGCAAAGCAGGCGAAGCCACGGCCCTGGATATTGTATTGATAACAGGACATTTGCCTGCTTGAGATTGCGGAACTCCTCCGCTTGCTCTCAACAACACTTTTGAATGTGATGAGCTCCGAAATCAGGCGGAACTCATCCCGAGTAAACACCTCCTCGGAATCTTTGTATTGGATACCACTCGGCGCTTGATCCTTGAGTTGAAGCGATGCAAACTTGACAAAGTCCTCGGTCGACATTTCACGTCAAAAGTGCTTGGGATGTCCACTAACCAATCATTCGGCGTAAGCCTCAACAGGTGAAAGACTTGGTGATTAGCGAGGCGGGGGAGAGTAACAAAGTGTGGCTGATGGTTGCCTTGACCTTGATTGCCTTGATTGCCTTGCCCGATGCGTTCTTGCAAGAGCTGCAAAATCATCGAGCATTGGCATTGGTGGCTGCCATGATAGCTTGCCGGGCCTGGGGCGGAGGTGGAGGTGAAGGTGGAGGATTGGTGATCCCCATCATTGCGATCCGGATTGAGGGCGCGTTGGCGGAGCCATCTGGAAGGGTGACATCCGTTAGTCCTTTGATAGGCAAAATAGATAAAGTAGAATCAGCGGATAGAAATTGCAACATATAGTCTTCACAATAAACATTGAACAAGAATGAAATGAATTCAAAGTTAATCATCACCCGTCCAATAAAGTGAAAGCCACTTAGAAAAGATATGGAAACAACATCTATCTTAGAAACAATTTGAATATCCCTGAAAACAAAGGTTGGCTTCTAGAATGAGCGGAACAAACACAGAAGAATTTAGCCCAAAGTGTTAGTGGTGGGGCCCACCGGACCTGACGTATAGCGGGCGTCACGAATGACTAACAAGACTTCCCGAATCAGCATAGCCAAGGATTCTTTAAGGCGTCTCGCGACCCCGCGTCGACCGTGAATGGGCGGACCACTAAACTTTGAACCCCAATCTCAAATCATACATCCCGGAAAGAATATCACTGTAAGCTACTAGAATTCCCACCTATAAACTCGAAACTTTCTGGTTATGCAATCTGGTGTTGGGGATACGGGGACACAAAATATATCACCCAAACTAACAATACCTAGATCCTTGTATCCATCCGTCAACACATAACCAAGAAATCCTCGAAATCGTGTACCTCGACCTTGAAAAATCCGTTATGCAAGTCATGGCAATACTCCCACTTTTCGCCCGATCTTTGGGCTATCGAGGTTATCTCACCAACAACTGCACAAAAGAGATTTCGATGTCGGCAAAACTCGGTATTCGAACTGCAGCGATAAAATTGTGGCGACAACACCTCGGAGCTCAACTCCCGGGACCTGCCACAACCCCTAAATGTTAGGAGGCACCAAGAACAATGTTCTCGTCACAAAACCATCGAACGATTCAAGATACCCGTGACCTAAAAAATTTTTAGTGAAATTTGAGGAGAGAAGAGTCAAAACTCTCGTCGGATACCTCACGGGCTGACGAAGGTGAGGAAGTAAAAAGAATCCTACTCTCCGATATATATAATCCTAAGACTCAAAACATTTTCCATTCTAGACTCAACAACGCATGACAAACAATCAAGTAGGGGCTCCTAAGTGGGAAGGCTCGATTACCAACATAGCGCCCGATCGGCTATATCTCCCGTGTCGAGGCACGACTTAGAACATAACGCATTGAAAGCAATGTATAAGTGAGGTAATCTTCACACAACCCATGTAATAATTAAGGAAAGATACATAGTTGGCTTCGATGCCACTTCACCAGTACATAAATAAACATCCATCATTGAGTACACTCAAGGTCCGACTCTGGAACCAAAATAAAGAAGATACCCCAAATGCTAACACGAACCCGAATCGTCCCAAGCTGAGCACCCTCTGATCATCAGGAAAGACACATAGTACGACCACGTTCCTCGTCGAACTCCCACTTGAGCTCGGTTGAATCACCTGCACTGGCCTCATGGAACCAACTGTTTTGGAAGTATCTGTGAGTCACGGGGACTCAGCAATCTCACACAGAGATCAAGACTATTTAAGCTTATAGGAAGGACGAGTAGTAAAGTGGAGCTGCAGCAGCGACTAGCACATATGGTGGCTACTTACATAAAAGAAGCGAGGAGAAAGCAAAGCGGTCGTGAAGCTAGTAGCGATCAAGAAGTGATCTGAACTACTTCGTCGGACATAACTCCAACACCGTGTTCACTTCCCGGACTCCGAGAAGAGACCATCACGGTAACACCTTGATTGATGTGTATTTTAATTGAGGTCAACTTTGGGTTTTCTACAGCGGACATTAACAAATTCCATCGCCTCATAACATGGGCATGGCTTTGAAAGATATTACCCTGCGGGGTGTCCCAACAGCCCATTATAAGCTCTCACGGTCAGCGAAGGATATTCCTTCTCAGGAAGACCCGATCAATCTCGAATCCCGGACTACAAGACATTTCGACAGCAAGAAAACAAGACCACAAAGCCGCCCGATTGTGCCGACAAATCCCGATAGGAGCTGCACATATCTCGTTCTCGAGGCACATCCGGATGAGACATCCTCTGAGTAAAACCAAGCCTCGAGTTTCCCGTGGTGGCCCCATGATCTACTCGTTTGGGCGGCCTTTCGAAGAACCTTGGTCGGGGGTTTAAAATAAAGATGACCCTCGGGCTCGCGAAAACCGGGGAAAAGGCTTAGGTGGCAAATGGTAAAACCAATGTTGGGCCTTTTGGGCGAGTCTTATTCAGCGAACTGTCAAGGGGTCCCATAAATCACCCAATGTAAGGCAAAAATCAAGGAACATAACA
>JAHIAM010012296.1:0-13769 GCA_021605205.1 Aegilops longissima
TCATCCATTTTACTTCCCTTGATTTTTGCATATATGACACATGAATAGATGAGTAACATAGTTCATAAAATCTAAAGCCAACAAATTAGCACAAGAACTAGAAGGCTTGAAAATCTGCAACTCAGTTTGCACATATAAGTGAAGCTCTTATTTATTTCAAGAGATTGACAATGTTCATCATTAAACCATCCCAACATTGGTGAATAAACCTTATTTGAATCAAATTTACATGCTACAACATGCTTAGATAAGCAAACATGCAATGAGTCATTCACAGAATCATCACCAAGATTAGAGGTCGTATCAAAATGATTAAACATTGATTCTTTTGCATCAATAGTTAATTCAATGGGTGCTCTCAAAATTGTTGGTATTTCATTGTTTGATCACATGGCAAAGTCAAATTATCAATATAATCCTCTAAAATAGGTGGTGTGATCAAAGTAGTGGGTAGCTCAACACATGATGTATTCAAGTTAACTAGGCATGCATCATTCTCATGTAAAAGTGGAAAATCTGCCTTTGTCATTACCTCTTATAGTCAACTCGGATGTTGAGGCACTCTCGATGGTGATGTGTCACATGGTGGAGATGATGTAGTCCTGCAAACAACGGATGTGGTTGTAAAATCCGCCTATAGTTGAATAAACATTTGTATCAAAGTTGGAATGTGCACCGTCCTTTTCTCCTTGTGGGCAACAATCGTTTTATTTCCTGTTCACTTTGCAAGCAAGATGAAACAAATGGTCCATAGGATAACACTCTTCATGAATTAGTATCTTGAATATTATGGTTTAATCCTCCCAAAATCTATCCATAAAATCTTCTTCACTTTCTTCTAAAAATGAGTGCAACAAGGTAGTTTGTAAATCATCATAATATTTTTTCGGTGTCACTACCTTGTTTTAAATGTTCATTTGTAATCATGCCACAGTATAATAAACATCGGCGAATCTATCTCTCATGACATGTTTTAAATCATCCCAAGTAAGGTACATAATCAGGGTGTAACGACAATATTCCTCCACCAAACTAGAGCATAACCGTTGAAAGAACCAACGCAACCATAACTTTTTACGTTCATCAAAATTATGGGAAGCAAATATATTATTTATTCTAACTCCCATTCAATATATAAAGGAGGTCTAAAAGGCCATTAAATGGTGGTATAGAAACATGAACCTGATCATGTGCATTTGGATGTTTGTGCACCTCTCGTGGGTTGTGGTATTTGCATAGGTGGTGGCATGTCTCCTTGATCGACAAAGCCCATGAATTGACTCTGGATCTTGTCATGATTAGTAGAACGAAACAAAATCCAAAAATAATGTTCCTATAACTACTAGGATGTGGTGGTAAAGCCTCACAATAAAGCAAATATCAATGTCTTACAAGTTCTTACCATGCAGCGAAGGGTGATCGGCAACCAGCGGTGTCAAGTAACTCGAATATTGAGTAAAGCGATTGCCAGGGGCGTCTATACAAGTGTAGAAATATGTGGAGCTGGGTTGGTTATATATGGTAGCAAAAGATTAGCAATAATCAATTCAAAGATGCAATGTTGAATAAACGCCAACGACTGCATCAGGCTGGTCATAGGCTAGACCGGACTAGAGACGCGAGCCTAGAACACTAATGAGGTCACCAGATAGCACAACTAGCATCAATGAAGGATACTAAGTAGCTCTTGACAGCAAGATATAAGTGAAGATCACAACAGCGGTGAAGATAATGATGAAAAACAACTGCCTGGCGGGACATACAACAACTCTCTCTCCAACTTTCCTCTTGAAAAGTTTGAGCCAATTTTGTGATAAATTCTTTCAAAAGAATTCTACTAACTCAAGCTTTCCAATACAAAAAGAATCGCTCAATTCCGAGTTGATATGAGGAGTCAAAGAATTCTAAAACTGGCCTGAAAAATTGGAACAAGCTGTGTTCACGAACTTCGGAGGGCAAAACACCTATTTAGAAAGCCGATTTTGAGGTGTCAAATATTGAACTAGCTTCTGCAACTATTTAGATGCGCCTCTGTCTCTAGCTTTAATTTGAGTACTCACAGAGTCAAAGCAGGACTTCGTATGAGGAAGATACACCTGTTTTACTGAACAGTGTGCAAAACAGATTCCAATCCGAATTCAGGTACGAGATTGATTCTAGATAGATCAGTTTTTTCCTCTCTTTTCCTTCTCGCTTTTTTCTTTCTCTCGCTCTTTCTTTTTTCTTTCCTTTCTCTCTCTTTTTCTCTATCTTTTTCTCTCCCTCTTTCCAAGACATACTTGGATAAGATGCAGATTGGATCAGCGAAGATGTGACCAATCTCAACTATGATTATGACAATGAGCAAAAGGCACGTGGTGGAAATTGATGGATGGGATGGTGGACAGCGGAAGGATAGCGATGCAGCATGGGCGTGACTAATGTGAGCAGAATTCCGAGCTCTCTAAAGGAACTAGACACTTCAGACCAGAACTCGACACGACGATGCAACCCGATAATTCAATAATGCAAACAATGAAAAGAAAATTGCAAGAAGCTCGGACTGGCTAGGACAAAGGATGAATAGATCTAACTTTTTTTCGCTTTTCTTGGACAATAGGTAAGAAAATAAATCTAATCTAGGGATAATTGGAAATTCTCACCGAAAGCAACCTGAAAACCGATACCACTTGATAGAGGCGAAGGGTGTCCCGATCTTCGATGAGATGATAACTTCTCGATTTGGTGGAGACGACTTTGACGATCCAACTACAAACGTGCACGACACGCTGCGCCTTAGCAATCGCTAAACCAACTCCGAGAGGTTATTGACCATGCTGGAGACACGATCGACCCTGACCGACTGTCTATTCCTGCAAGCAATCAAGAACAAGCAAGAATATGATAAAGCAATCTGAATATTGCGTAATATATATGAAGTATTGATAATGGTGGGGATCCGTGGCGGTCTTGATGCTGGTCGTTGGACACAAACGAAGTAACACGGTTACAATGGCTAAACTTTACCTAAACAAATCCCAAGGAAAAAGCTACTAGATGGATCTACTTATATAGGAGCAAGGGTGGCGGCCAAGGAGGTGGGAGGGCGTCCCAAGGCAGCCTAAAACTAACCTTAGGTCGTACAAGGCCAATGGGCCCCAGCGGAGGTGACGTAACACCTTTGGACTTGTAGTTTGACTCGGATTCTGCTGCAGCATCAGATTGTTTCGTCTATAACTCAACGCTCGGACGGATTTTAAGGTGATTCCAATTGGGTTGGAAAATGCACGAAATCTATTTTCCAACAAAAAGAATCAACCAATTTGGAGTCCGTATGAAAAAAGTTATAGACGCTTTGAGTCAGGTATGTCAGTGTAGTCCGAATCTGAGTCCGTAACGTGAAGAGACTTGGACTCTATCTTCTCTTGGGCCAAAAGTGACGTGAGAGAACTTTTTGAACAGCAGGTAAACATCTCTTTCTCCTTTATCTTCATATGTGGATTGTACAAATGTCCCATACACTCCTGCAATTAGAACATGGCACAAAAGTTTGTGAAGTATTTTTATCCCGGATAACATAAATATATTATTGAATAGTTTGCACTAGAAATCACACGAGAAATATGCATGTATGCAATATTTTTGGTCTCATCCAAGGTAGTCATGTCCTCATCAATCTTGCTCCCTCTTTGTGTGCGGCAAGCTTCTTGTCGAGAAGTAGTCCCTTCTCCTTGCTTCGGAGTGATGAATGTTGATGGAGATGTTCTCTCGATGCTTTAGGTGTAATCTTGATAATGTGCCTTGCAACTTGTCGTTTATGAATCAAGAGAGACAACTTTGGTGAAATGATAGTTGTTCACATGCCGCCGTTGTTGTCGAAGGCTAGGAGATGAAATACCTTGCCTATCCATCACAAGACTCAAGCAAATATGAGTGGGAGAAAGAGAAGAACTTATACCAATGTACGTAAACCGATGTTGAAAATGAATCAAATTCCACTCAAATGCGACAATGAAATAGCACTATTGGTACCAATCCTTGTCGGTTCTCACACCTACACAAGTAAAGCTTATGGAGGAGCTCGTGAGGATAGTGGCACAAAAATTTAATGCAAAATGTTAGCAAGAGTCAATAATGTTGAAAGAGATTCACAAATTACAAGTGAAACAAATGGACCAATAGCAAAGAATGGCACGGAAAACACACACGGATAGATAAATGGGGTCGCGCAACCAAGGAATGAGCACAAAATGTGGAATCCACGGAAGCTTCGTGTTGCACAACTCAAGAGAGCCTAATCGATTGCTCAATAGGGGATCGACACTTGTGCACAACCTATAAGATGCAAAATGGATAAACTTCTATCCCAAGTATGTTATGTATGTATGGTTCGGTGTTTCTCTCAAGATGATCCAAGATGATCGGATATGATAATTTTATATGCAATGTGGTATGATGCTATGGCACTTTACAAGCTTCTTTGCTCTTTCTCTCTTTTGCTTAAAAGCTTTATTTCTCTTTCTTTCTTTTCTATGGCCACTTTGCACAATGCACAAACCAAGATAGCAATTGTGTATATCGAGGAACAAACTTGAGACACAATGGGTGATATGATACCAATATGATATGGTATGGTATGTAATGGAAGGTATGATCACTAATGTGCACAAATAACGTTGCAGCAATACTCAAATGGCTAGTCTCGATAGGCAAATGCTGTAAAAGTAAGGCTAGGGGTTAACAATGCAATGGCAAGGGAATATACAATGGATGGATACCACGATACCAATATGATATGGAGGTTACCGTCCTTGGCGATGATAGTGGCGGTGTTCTTGATGTAGATACCAAGATGATGGAGACTCGTCCCTAAGTGGCAAACACCTTAGGAAGCGGAAAAACCATGAACTCAAAATCCCAAGCGTCAAATGTAAAAATGGTGGTAGCGGGAATGCGGTGGTGGTTTGCACTTGGCAATGCGGAAGTGGAATGATGGGCTATACTGCGTTAGTCGAATTGATTGCCGTCCCTAAGTGGCGAGCACCTAGGAGACACAAGCCACAACTCGAAAAAGCTCAATCAACTATTGGGTTAAGTTGGGTTATGGGAAGTGTATGGTGGGCAGGTTATGTGGAAGTGGTGGTGGTGGTTGATGAAGAAGCAATCGTCCCTAAGTGGCGAAACACCTTAGGAGACTCGAATCACTACTCAAGCAACCACTAATGCTATAGAGAACAAATTGGTTGGAGTTGGAAGGGGGTGGTGGTTATGGGAGGATGTGGCGGAAGCCCTAGGCAAAGATGCCAAAGTTCACAAAATTTGATGGAGTCAAATGGTGATGGTAATATTTTTATGGGAAGGGGATGTCAATAGCTTCAAAACGAGCTAAAGACGTCAAAATCGGACTCGGATGAATTAGTTATGGGCAAAAGCAATTGAAACTTCGGAAAGCTGAAACTGGGTAGGGCGGTAGTACCGCTCGGGAGAAATGATAGTACTGGCTCGTGGCGGTAATACCGCTTGGAATGGTGATAGTACCGCTTCGTGTCGGAATTTTTAAAAATCTGGCTCGGGAGGGGTAGTGCCGCTTGGAAGAAGCGTACCGGCAGGATGCTAATGATGAATGCCGCTTGGAAGAAATGATAATCGCTTCGTTAGTCGGGATTTCCAGCAAATCCGGATAGAAGCGCGATTTTAGGCGAAATGGGTGATTTAGGGTCAAAATTGGAGATTTTAAATGGAGGAAAGATGGGGAAACTTGGGGAATGCTAGATCCACTTGAAACCAGGCAAATCCATGGATCAAAATCAACAAAACATCATCAAAACTAACAAATCACAAAAAAAATTTGGGGCTATTTTTGGTGGGGATTTTCGGATTTAGGGCGAAATCAACAAAATCAAGCTAGAAAAAGAGGGTGGGGCTCCAAAGCGTGATCAACGTGGCTCATGATACCATAGATGATGTGAGGCGGAACCCTCGTGGGACGATCTTTCATGTTGGAGGATCTCACGGTGAATCACGAAGAACACGCGGAAGAACAAGAGGGAAAACAGGAAAGCGAGAGGAATTCACTCAGCGAGCAAGAGATCAATCACACAAGTGCTAGCTCGATGAACACAAAAGGAGATACATGATTCAAGGTCAACAAGGGCGATACAAGCGGTGGCGTTCTTCTCCGTGAGGAGGTCTTGATGGGGTCCACCCTAGAAGTGGGTCTTGAATCGCTTGGGGGATCTTCTCGAAGAGGTCTGGGCTCAGGAGAGTAACCAAGTGGACGAGCAAAGCTCTCACACAAACATGAGCTAAACCTAAGCTAACCCTAGAAGGAGGTCTATTTATAGTCTAAGCCACGAAGGGTAAGTGAGAGGGGATACAAGGCCAAAGGCCAGCGGTTCTTGCCATGACCAGGCAGTGGTACCCGCTGGGAGGCGGTAATCTGCTTCAATGATAGTGCCGCTGGACGGCGATGCGGACCGAAATCGCTCGGCATAGGAGTTTGTCGGGTTGAGCAGCGATGAAGCGGATGAGTTCGGTAGTGGTGCCTTCGGGGCCTTTAGCGGTAGTAAGCCGGTGTTGTGATATGCCGCTCGCCTGGTCTTCTTTCTTCTTCTCCTTCCTTCGCTTCCGCGCTTGCGCAGCCTTGGTCCTTGGGCTCTCCATGGTCTCCTCGGGTGTACCTGAGTATGCACAAGGTCCGCTCTTGATAACATCCATGTCTTACATGCGGAAAGGGAAGATCGGAAAGGCAGAGTTCACCAGGTCCAATAAGCGCAAGTCGAGGTCTCATCTTATGTATCCTTGGGGCTTGGAGAGTACATGGGTGTATGGGGATGAGCGTGGGATGCTCGCATCACACTTTGTGTGTCGTCAATGGCGGGAAGCCATGGTTCATCTACATCCATTGGACAGAGGCGGCTTCAACATAAAGAGACAGAAGAAAACTGGAGAAAACTCCAGCCACTGGACGACCGGTAAGGCCGGACGTCGGCGCTAGAAAGCCACAAGCGGACGTCCGGCGGGCCGGACGGCAAACCCTCCACGTGGCGGGCGTCCGCCTCCGGCAGACGGCGAGAAGCCCCCTGAGACCGAGCGAATATGCGAAGCCGGTTCAACGACGACCGTGGCCGAGACGACAGAATCAGACGTCGGTGCTCTGGACCGAAAACCACAATGCGGAAGTATGAAAAAGCGGACGACAGCGCCTCCTTCTGAAACGGATCCGGCGGACGTCCGGCACCACCCAGACGGTCCCTTAAAACCACGGACGACCCGCCCCGAGACGTCGGTACTGTCTGCGCTGATTTGGGCGAAGCCCATGCCCTTCACCCGCCCCTTCACTAAGACTATAAATAGAACCCTCCTCCTCCTAGCTAGGGTAGCATTGGATTAGCTCATATTTTGTGTGAGGGCCTTTGCTCATCCACTTGGCTACTTCTCCTCGAGATCAGGACCTCTGGAAGATCCCCAGCGGATTCAAGACCCCTTCTAGGGTGGACCCCATCAAGGCCTCCTCACGGAGAAAAACGGCTACCGTTTATCTTTCCTTTGTTGATCTTGAATCTTGTGCCCTCTATGTGATCGGTGATCTAGCACTTGTGTGATTGATCTCTTGTCGGTTGAGTGAATTCTCTCGTTTTCCCGTGTTACCCTCTTGTTCTTCGCGTGTTCTTGATTCCCAGTAAGGATCATCCAACGTGAAAAATCATCCGTGAGGTCCGCCTACATCATCTTGGTATCATGAGCCACGTTGATCACGTTCTTGGAGCCCCTACACATGTTTTCTAGCTTGATTGTTGTTTTCATCCTAAATTAATCCCACCAAAATAGCCCCAAATTTTTTGTGATTTGTTTGTGAGTAGAGATTTTGTTGGTTTGGTCCATGGATTCGTTCTACGTGTGGATCTAGCTTTCCCACCTCCCCACCTTTTCCATCCACCAAACCACTCGATTCGACCTCAACCCCTTCACCCGAAACCGGCAGTTCTTCCGGCGAAAATCACCGAACCTGGACGGGCGAGTCAGGACGTCAAACGTGGGACGACCATAAAACCGGACGTCCGTTCAACTCTGCGAAACTGAATTTTCAGTTCGGCACCACCTAACCCACCTCCCACATCTCCCAAACCCATACAAAATCTTCCACGATACATCCGATGGCGATTTTGACACATTTCAGTCCTTGAGATTTTGAGTTGTGGTTTCCGTATCCTATTGTGTTTGGCTATCTAGATGCGGTTGAAGTCATCATCACTACCACTCATCTACATCGACTAGTCATCATCGCAAGGGCGGTAACTTCTCGACATCTTTGTCATACCTTGCATTTGCATTGATAACCCATTGTCTCATTTCGTAGCTTACCCATCGAGACTAGCCATTGAGTATTAAAATAGCGTGACTTGCACATTTAGTGATCATACTCCATAGCATACATACCGTACC
Source organism: Aegilops longissima (assembly GCA_021605205.1). NCBI lineage: Eukaryota > Viridiplantae > Streptophyta > Magnoliopsida > Poales > Poaceae > Aegilops > Aegilops longissima. The sequence goes on from JAHIAM010012296.1 coordinate 8,425, forward strand.
ATAGTGGTGCATATCTTGGGATCCACTTGTGTGTCAAGGTTGTCATAGCATACACAATTGCTATCTTGGTTAGTGAAGTTTTGCATGAGGAAAAGAGCTCACAAGAAGAACCAATCAAGCTTTTAAGCAAAGAGAAAGATAAGCAAAAAGCTTATGAGCAAACACTATCATACAACATTAAGATTGTCATACTTGATCATCTTGGATCAACACATGAAACACCATACATATAGCATACTTGGGATAGAAGTGTTGCATTTTGCTTAGTAGGTTGTGCACAAGTTAAATCGCTTATTGTGCAATGATGCTAGCGTCTCTCTAGTGTTGTGCAACAAGAGCATCTTGGTAGATTCCACATTTGGCTCATCCTTGGTTTCATAACCCCATATTATCTATTTGCGTGTGTGTTTCCGTTACCATATCTTGCTATTGGTCTACATTGCATTTGCAAATTTGAATCATTTCCAACATTATTGTGTCTCACTACAATTGCATCAAATTTTGTGCCACCATCCTCACCAAGCTCCACCAGGCTTTTATTTGTGTAGGTGTGAACCGACAAGTTGGTACCAATAGTGCTATTTCATTGTCGCATTGAGTGAACTTGTTCATCTTCAACATAAATCAAAGGTACATTGGTATAAGTTCTCCGTTCTACCACTCACATTTTGCTTGGAATGATGGATAGGCCAATACCTCTACCAACCCACTTCATCGAGCAAGGCGACGAAATGTCATCATATGTCACCAAGCCACCTCTTTGGTGCACTGGCGTGCACCAGAACAACAAGCAATGGCGGCCGCATGAAACAGCAAGCCACGGACTTGCGACTCTCGAAAACAGCGTACAAGGGACTACTTCGACAACAAGTTCGGCGGCTCACAAGCAAAGAGAATGCAAGAATGGGCGAGATCTGGCGCCTTGATGAGAAGCGACATCATTCTACTTCTTCATCATCGAGAGCGGAGCCGCTCGAGTCGACCTCGGCGACACCTTGATGAATCGGGGTGTCCCGATCTTCGATGAGATGATAACTATCGATTTGGTGGAGATGACTTTGGCGATCCGACTAAAGCGTGCGACGTTGTATGTCAGCTAAACCAACCCGAGGTTATTGACCACGGCCAGACGATCAGCGACCGAAGATCTATTCCTACAAGCAATCGAAGAACAAGCAAGAATATGATAAACCAATATGAATATTGCAAATATGAAGTATTGATAAAGGTGGGGATCCGTAAGCAGTCTTGAGTGCGGTCGTTGGACACAAACGAAGTACAGTTGCAATGGCTAACTTTAACTAAACAAATCCCCGGAAAAAGCTACTAGATGGATCTACTTATATAGGAGCAAGGGTGGCGGCCAAGGAGGTGGAGGGGGCGTCCCAAGGCAGCTAACACTAACCTAGGTCGTACAAGGCCAATGGGCCCAAGTGGAGGTGGCGTAACACCTTTGAACTTGTATTTGACTCGGATTCTGCGCGACATCAGATTGTTTCGTCCATAACTCAAGCTCCCGACCGATTTAAGGTGATTCAATTGGGTTGGAAAATGCACAAAATCTATTTTCCAACAAAAAAATCAACCAATTTGAGTCCGTATGAAAAGTTATTGCGTTTTGAGTCGGTATGTCTATGCAGTCGAATCTGAGTCGAGCGAGAACTTGGACTCTATCTTCTCTTGGGCCAAAAGTGACGTGAGAGAACTTTTGAACAGCGAGTAAACATCTCTTTCTCCCTTATCTTCATATGTGGATTGTACAAATGTCCCACACGCAATTAGACATGGCACAAAAGTTTGTGAAGTATTTTTGTCTTGGATGACATAAATAAATTATTGCGTAGTTTGCATTAGAAATCACCTCACAATATACATGTATGCAATATTTTTGGTGTATCCAAGGTAATCATGTCCTCATCATCCTCCTTCTTGAAAACAAAGCCGTCCTCGGCGTTGCTTAATCTGAAATGGCTAACAAAAGAGACAAAGTGTACATGTTGTATATGTATATGTCATCCATTTTACTTCCTTGATTTTTGCACATATACCGCATGAATAGATGAGTAACTTGCATAGTTCATAAAATCTAAAGCCAAATTATCACAAAGTAGAAGGCATGAAAATATTACAAATCAGTTTGCACATATAAGTGAAGCTCTTATTCATTTCAAAAGATTGACAATGTTCATCATTAAACCATCCCAACATTGGTGAATAAACCTTGCTTGCATCAAGTTTACATGCTACAACATGCTTAAATAAGCAAACATGCAATAAGTCATTAGACACGAATCATCACCAAGATTAGAGGTCATATCAAAATGATTAAACATTGATTCTTTTGCATCAATAGTTAATTCAATGGGTGCACTCAAAATTGTTGGTATTTCAGTTGTTTGATAACATGCGCATTCATGATAGTATCAAGATTCTCTAAAATAGGTGATGTGCTCAAATCACAGTTAACTCAACACATGATGCATTCAAGTTAACTGGGATGCATCATTCTCATGTGAAGTTATATCATTAATACCTTTACACCTATACTTAAAGGCGTAGCTGATGTGATGCAGACCTTGATAATGCACCATACACTTGAGATGATGTCGCTCACAATGCTGGGTGGGGCTGCTCTAGTAGGTGCAATGGTGGAGAAACCGATAAATGCTCTAGTGGTAGCTCGTACTCTCTCAAGTTCAGAAAAATCATGGTGACTAAAAGCTTCTAATTCAAGCTCCCAAGCTAGATAAATAGCAGGATTTAATCTACCCTCAAATGATGGTAAAGACATACCACGACCATATGCTTGTGTGTGTTGTCCCAACTCTCGTGATGATGAAGATGTGTAAAATGTCCAAGAACTTCTATCTCGGAACTGTCATGATTAGTAGAAACAAGAAACAAAATTGAGAATAATGTTCCTATGAACTACTAGGATGTGGTTGTAAAGTGCTCACGATAAAGCAAATATCAATATCTTACAAGTTCTTACCATCGGCGGTGGTGACCAACGACAGCGTGTCAAGTAACTCAAGATTGTGTAGTGATTGCGAGGAACGTCATATACGGTGTAGAAATATGTGGAGCTGGGTTGGCTATATATGGTAGCAAAAATTTAGCAATAATCAATTCATAGATGCAATGTTGAATAAGCGCTAAGCAGCAGTCTTGTCTTTGGTCCTAGGCTGGACCGGACTAGAGCCTTGAGCCTATGATAGAGCAAAGGTGTCCGATGTTTGATGAGATGGTGGCTATCGTTTACGTAGAAGTCGACCTTGGCGATCGACTCGATCGTCTTGAGGGCGTCGGCGCCTTGCAATCGCTAAACCAACCAGGGGTTATTGACCCGCAGCAAGACGATCCTTTGACCACGAGGGCCTGTTTCCTGCGAGCAGCGAAGAACAAGCAAGCGAGATTGCAATCTGGATATTGCGAATATAAGATGAAAGCTTTATTGATCAAGGTGGGGTTACGTGGCGCCTTTGAAGTCGTTGAACACAAGCGAAATGCTGTGAAGTTAGCTATGGCGAACTTTAATCTAAACAAAACCCCGGTCTAAGCGGTGCCCTAAGGGCTGTATATGGAGGAAGAGAATTTCGTGGCCCTTGGTGGAGGGTCCGAAATCCCCCTCTTGTTCCCCACATCTGGACTCTAAAACAGCCTATACTTAAGTATTTCGAAATTACATGGGCCTGGCCCAATAATAAGGTGGCGTTAGCACCTAGAATAGCCTCGGGCGACATTTATGAAGTAGCATCTTGTATATTTCGTCCAAGGCTTCATGCACCATTATGGTGGCTTCAAAGTCCTGAAATCATCACTTGTAACACCGTTCTTGTTCCCCTTAAGCATGGCATTATCTCCATGCTTGTTCTTGCTCAATGTCCATCCTTCTCCAAGCTAGGGCCTTCATTTAAGCAAAACAAATGTATCCAATTTAAACATCATATTCTCATGAACATTAGAATCATTACAAGAAAGCGGAAGTACTGATAATTTAATTGGCGTCATGAGCTCTAGTAATTGGTCCGATTATATGTAGCAGTAGGGGCTGTGGGTGTAACAATGGTATTGATGTCCTCATCATCCTCCCTTCTTGAAATGAAGTCGATCCCGACGGGCTCATATTCCTCACCCAAATAAGGCTTCAAATCTGCAATGTTAAAGTGGGACTAACCCCAAAATCTGCGAGCAGCTCAAGTTTATATGCATTATCATTTATTTTCTCTAACACCTTAAATGGACCATCAACCGTGGCATTAGCTTTGATTTGCGCAAATTAGGAAACCTATCCTTACATAAAGTAACCAAACAAGATCTCCAGTGCAAAGACAAATGTTTTCTACCCTTATCTACAAGTTTATATTTAGCATTCATACGCTCAATGTTTTCCTTAGTTATCTCATGCACTTTTAAAATCAATTCAACGTTCTTTAGCATCAAAATTAACCTTCTCCGAAGATGGAAGAGGCAACAAATCAATAGGTGCACGGAGGAAGCCATACACAATTTCAAAAGGCACATCTTAGTAGTAGAATAATGAGCGATTATAAGCAAATTCAATATGAGGCAAGCATTCTTCCCCATTTTCTTATTATTCTTCAAAACAGCCCTAAGCATAGTAGACAATGTTCTATTGACTACTTGGTTTATCCATCGGTTTGGGGTGACAAGTAGTACTAAAAAGCAGTTTAGTCCCCAACAGCCTAAACATCTCCAAAAGTGGCTAAGAAATTTAGTATCACGATCGAAACAATAGTATTTGGCACACCATGCAAGCGAATAATTTCCGAAAAAACAAATCCAACATTAACGACATCATCGCTTTTATGACATGGTATAAATGTGCCATTTTAGAATCTATCCCGACAACAAATATGCTATCCCTCCTTCTTTGTTAAGAGGTAAACCTAAAACAAAGTCCATAGATATATCCTCCCAAGGAACACTAAACCGACAAAGGCATATATAAACCATGAGGATTGAGTGTTGACTTAGCTTTTTGACATGTAGTCGTGACAACAAAGCGCTCAACATCCCGTCTCATCTTTGGCCAAAAAAATGTGTAGCAAGTATATCCTCCGTCTTCTTCACGAAAGTGTCCCATAAACCTCCTCCATCGCCTCCTGCAACAACAAAAGGCAAAAGCTAGCAGGAATGCATAGCTTGTTAGCAGGAACACAAAACCATCATTAATAACGAACTTGTTCCATGTTCTTCCCTCTTTACAATTCTGCATTACATCTTTAAAACATCATGCACATATTGATCTTTGATGGTCTCCAAACCAAATATTTTGAAGTCAAGTTGTGAAAGCATAGTTATCGGCGAGACAAAGCATCACA
>JAHIAM010012297.1:0-22269 GCA_021605205.1 Aegilops longissima
TGAATTATGGTTTGGGAAGAAACCTAAAGGGCCCGTTTCTAAAAGTTTGGGGATCCGATGCTTATGTCAAAGAAACTTTGGCTGAACCCAAGTCGGAAAAATCGTCTTCATAGGATACCCTAAGGAAAGCATAGGGTATACCTTCTACTTAAGATCCAGGGCAAGATCTTTGTTGCCAAACGGATCCTTTGGAAAAAAGTTTCTCTCGAAAAGTAAGTGGGAGGAAAGTAGAACTTCGATGAAGTACTACCTCTTGAGCGGGAAAGTAGTGCAGCTCGGAAAATGTTCTGTGATGCCTACACCAAGAAGAGGAAAATAATGATGATGATCGGAATTGCCGGATCAAGTTGCTCTTGAACCCGTTAGGTCCACTAGGACACGTTACGCACCCAGTGATGCGGCAACCTGTCGGAAATCATGTTGTTAGACAATGGTGAACCTTGAACTATGAAGAAGCGATGGCGGGCCCGATTCCAACAAATGGCTAGAAGCCATGAAATCCGAATAGAATCCATGTATGAAAACAAAGTATGGACTTTGGTGACCTTGCGATGATTGGCGGCGATAGAAAATAAATGGATCTTCAAGAAGAAGGCGGGGCGGATGGTAATGTCACCATCTATAAAGCTCGACTTGTCGCTAAGGGTTATCGGCAAGTTCAAGGATTGACTACGATGAGACTTTCTCTCCGTAGCGAAGCTTAAGTCTGTCCGAATCATGTTAGCAATTGCGCATACTATGATTATGAGATATGGCGAGATGGGCGTCAAAGCGGCATTCATACTTGGGCATATTAAGGAAGAGCATATGATGCAGCGGAGGGTTTTATCGATCCTAAGAATGCTAACAAAGTATGCAAGCTCAATGATCCATTTATGGGCTGGTGCAAGCATCTCGGAGTTGGAACATTAGCTTTGATGAAATGATCAAAGCGTTTGGGTTTATCTTGAGACTTATGGAAAGCCTGCGTTTACAAGAAAGTGAGTGGGAGCTCTGTGGCATTTCTCATATTATATGTAGATGACATACTTTTGATGGGAAATGATATAGAATTCTTGGACAACATTAAGGCCTACTTGAATAAGTGTTTTTCAATGAAGGACCTTGGAGAAGCTGCTTATATATTAGGCATCAAGATCTATAGAGATAGATCGGGCGCCTCATAGGTCTTTCACAAAGCACATACCTTGATAAGATTTTGAAGAAGTTCAAAATGGATCAGTCAAGAAGGGTTCTTGCCTGTTGCAAGGTGTGAGATTGAGCTCGGCTCAATGCCCGACCCGACAAAAGATAAAGAAGAGATGAGTGTCATCCCTATGCTTCAGCCATAGGATCTATTATGTATGCCATCTTTGTGTCAGGACCTGATGTAAACCTTGCCGTAAGTTTGGTAGGAAGGTACCAAAGTAATCCCGGCAAGGAACCTTGGACAGCGGTCAAGAATATCCTAAAGTACGAAAAGGACGAAGGACATGTTTCTGTTTATGGAGGTGACGAAGGCTAATGCGTAAAGGTTACGTCGGCCTAACCGACCGATCTGGATGACTCTAAGTCACAAACCCGGATCGTGTATATGTTGAATGGTGGAAGCGATGGCTGGTGCATTTGCGAGCGTCGTGGCAGGATCTACATGTGAAGCGGAGTACATGGCAGCCTCGGAGGCAGCACATGAAGCAATTTGGGTGAAGGAGTTCATCACCGACCTGGAGTCATACCCAATGCGCGGGGCGATCAAACTCTTACGTGACAACCTTTGGAGCTATTGCACTTGCCAAGGGGGTTTCACAAGAAACCGAGCACATCAAGGTGCTTCAACTCCATCCGTGAAAATGTTGGGATGGAGACATAGAAATTTGAAATGCGTCCGGATAATGAATCCGTTGACTAAACCTCTTGCAAAACATGATCAACACAGAACTCTATGGGTGTTGATTCATCACAATGTAACTAGATTATTGACTCTAGTGCAAGTGGGAGGCTGTTGGAAATATGCCCTAGAGGCAATAATAAAAACATTATTATTATATTTCCTTGTTCATGATAATTGTCTTTTATTCATGCTTTAATTATATTATCCGGAAATTAATACGTGTGAATACATAGACTTGTCGTCCTAGTAAGCCTCTAGTTGACTAGCTCGTTGGTCGGATATCATGGTTTCGACTATGGACATCAATGTCATTGAAAGCGGGATCACGTCATTAGGAGAATGGCGTGATGGAAAGACAATCTAAGCATAGGACAAGATCGTGTATTCGTTTTGCTAGAGCTTTTCAATGTCAAGTATCTTTCCTTAGACCATGAGATGTGTAACCCCGGATCCGTGGAGTGCTTTGGGTGTACCAAGCGTCTGGCATGGGGGTGACTATAAAGGTGCACTATAGGTATCTCCGAAAGTGTCATTGGGTTGACACGGATCGAGGCAGGATTTGTCACTCCGTTGCGGAGATGTATCCTGGGCCCACTCGGTGTGCATCATCATAATGAGCTTAAAATGACCAAGTGTCGGGTCATGGGATCATGCATTATATGAGTAAAGTGACTTGCGTGCGAGACTAAGCGGTATTGGGATACCGCGATCGAGTCTCGCAAAGTAAATATCGTCGACAAAGGGAATATATCGGGGTTGCTTGAATCCTTGACGCCGTGGTTCATCCGATGACATCATCGAGGAGCATGTAGGAGCCAACATGGGTATCCAGATCCGCTGTTGGTTATTGACTGAGGCGTCTCGGTCATTGCATGTCTCGAACCCGTGAATTACACAAAGGTTCGGTGATGCTAGGGTTATTAGGAAGACTTGTATGTGATTACGAATGTTGGAGTCTGGATGAGATCCGGACGTCACGGGAGTTCGGAAGGTCGGAGGTAAAGATTTATATAGGGAAGTTGTCAAGCGGACAGGAAAGTTGGGGCATCTGGTTTGTCGGGGGGAAGGGTTCGAGGGTCCCCGGGAGGGCCACCCCCGGGGCCCTGGGCCATGGGGAGGGGCCAGCCTGGTGGGCTGGGCGCCCCCTTGACCCATCGCCTAGGGGTTGGGGGGGACCTAGGCGCCCCCTTGGAAAGGGACCCCCTTCCCCTCCGCCGCCCCTCTAGATGCCATCTGGGGGCTTACCCTTCCCCTATAAATGGGGGAGGGAGGGCTGCAACACAAGTCAGGCGCAGCCCCCTCCCCCACCTCTCCTTAAACGTGCTTGGCGAAGCCCTATATTCTTTGCCCAACAACACCACCTCGTCTTGCCTTGGGCTGTCTTCCTCCCTCTCCTTCCTCCTTCTTGGATCAAGGCGGAGGAGCGTCGTCCACCCGTCCGTGTGTTGAGCGGGAGGTGCTGTCCGTTCAGCACTTGGTCCGGTGATCCGAATCACGGCGAAATCGACTCCTCATCACCATCCCAGGCAGCTTCCTTTTCGATCTACAAGTGGTATGTAGATGCAAACTCACTCCCTTGACTCGTTGCTTAGATGAACTCATAGATGGATCTTGGTGAAACCGTAGGAAAATTTTAATTTTCTAACGTTCCCCAACAAAAGCGCCGGACTTGCGAGATATATTGGAGGATAAGGCAAAACATACAAGATCGATCTATGGATGGCGTGGGCCCCGACCGTGATGATCTCCGCGGATCCAAACCGGGGGGCGGATGAACAAAGCTCATATGAGCTACTGTGATATATTATCTGAGGCGCCGCACACCCATACTTCAGATGAAGTAATGGATCATCAAATCCACAGGGCTTCAAACCCGTAAACATAATCATTGATGGTACCACAATCCTTTGATGCGGATGAGACTATCTCCTCCATATCCACATGGCCCGGTGATGATCTACATGCCATCAAATACCTCCCCTCAAGCTTAAAGGACCAGCTGGCATTGGCTCAACACTTGCCGGAATCAATTGGTTGTTGGGAGGACCCAACCGCATTCCTTGATTTCGGGGCACATATATGCGACCACCGAACCGATGACCTCAGCCACATAATTCAGCGCCGGAAGAATCGGCTGAACAATTGGACCGGTTCCTAACCAAGAAAAATCAAATCGTTTTGGGATCGAAGGCCCTTGCACCTTCAAAATAACATCGCGGTGGCTAGCGGCACCTAGGCGGAAAAGCGAAATCCATGGCAGCCCTCACCACACTCATGACCGCTTTTGCGGGGAAGACAACGCTGCTCGTGTACAACTTGACCAAAAACCCTGGTAGTTGGATATCAAGGACAACAATGGCGGTCGCGTCATAACAGAACAAGCGCCGCGTTCGCGACAATGATGAAGATCGACGGTCTATGCGGATTGAGGCTCTAAACCGGTCGGGAAAAGCCATTCAAAAAATACCCGGGGCCCGTCCAACGGACCGAATACTCGATCGCTTGCGGATACGGCACCCCGAAAAACCAATCACCAACAGGGTTGTTGGGTGTTCAAACAAACAGCAAGTTAAGTGCGAACTCAATGACAAGGGGCTGCATAGCGAGGAGGAAGAGCCCGACGCCAAAAATAGAGCGAAGGGCTTTCCCACAAATGCGGACGGTGAACATGATATCAAACCCCTACCCAAAGGGAGGGAGCGTGCACTGGGGCGTATATCGATGGGCGATCGCCCCAAAGTTCAACCCATGGTCTTCCGATCACCTTGATCGAAGGACCACCCACTAGCATTTGTCATGGCAGATTCGCGCATTGGTTCTTGACCCAATTATTTAATTTCACCTCACGAGTCACGATGGGCGGAGCCTGAACCCTTTTCGGGGATCTGTCATAAAATGGGCATAGCCCTCAAGGATTAAACCTACAAAACGACCTTTAAAGGCATCATCTTTGTTGGAAATATGCCTAGAGGCAATAATAAATTAGTTATTATTATATTTCCTTGTTCACGATAATCGTTTATTATCCATGCTATAATTGTATTGATAGGAAACTCAGATACATGTGTGGATACATAGACAACACCATGTCCCTAGTAAGCCTCTATTGACTAGCTATTGATCAAGATGGTTCGGTTTCCTAACCATGGACATTGGATGTCATTGATACGGGATCACATCATTAGTAGAATGATGTGATGGACAAGACAATCTAAGCCTAGCACAAAAGATCGTGTTAAATGCTAAAGCTTTTCTAATGTCAAGTATCTTTTTAGACCATGAGATTGTGCAACTCCGGATACCGTGGAATGCTTTGGGTTACCAAGCGTCCGCATTGGGTGACTATAAAGGTGCACTACGGTATCTCAAAGTATCATTGGGTTGCGAATCGGGCGGGATTTGTCACTCCGTGTAAGCGGAGAGGTATCTCTGGGCCCTTTCGGTGGACATCATCATAATGTACAATGTGACCAAGGGTTGATCAGGGATGATGTTTCTGAGCGAGTAAAGACTTGCGGAAGCGAGATTGAACAAGGTATCGGGATCCGCGATCGAATCTCGGGCAAGTACAATACCGCTAGACAAAGGGTTGTATCGGGATCGATTGAGTCCTTGACATCGTGGTTCATCCGATGAGATCATCGTGGAACATGTAGAAAACATGGGTATCCAGATCCCTGTTGGTTATTGACGGGAAACGTCTGGTCATGTCTACATGTCTCCCAACCGTGGGTCTACACATAAGGTTCGATGGCTAGGGTTATAAAGGAAGTTTGTATGTGGTTGCGAATGTTGTTGGTCCGGATGAGATCCGGACGTCACGAGGGTTCGGAATGGTCGGAGGTAAAGATTTATATATGGAAAGTTGTTGTTGGGTTAGGAAAAGTTCGGGTTTTTTATTGTTGGAAGCTTCGGAAGGTTCGGAGGATTCGGAGGGTCGGGGTCGGAAGTGTTCCACCGTCAATACAGTAGCATGGGCTGTGGGGGCGCCTAGCCATAATGGGCCAGGGCACCCAGCCCCCAAGGCCCATCGTGAAAGGGAAACCCTAAGGGAGGGCCTCCACTTGACTTGGGAGGCCTCCTCCCCCCCAGCCGCCCAAGTCCCATCTAGGGTGGCCACCCCTTGGGTGGGAAACCCTAAAGGGGCCAGCCCCTCTTTCCCCCCTATATAACTTGAGGTTTTGGGCTGCCCAACACATGAGTTCTCTCCCTCTTGGTGCAGCCCCTCTCCTCCTCCTCCTCTCCCTTGGTGCTTGGCGAAGCCTGTGGGACCAGCTCCTCCATAACCACCATGCCGTTGTGTTGCTGCTGGATGGAGTCTTCCTCAACCTCCCCTCTCTCCTTGCTGGATCAAGGCGTGGGAGGCTCCGGGTGTCGTGTGTTGGAGCGGAGGTGCCGTCCGTTCGCACTAGGATCTCCGTGATTTGGATCCGGCAATCGACTCCTTCAACCCCGTTCTCATGAGCAGCTTCCCAGCGATCTACAAGGGTATGTAGATGCACTCTCCTTCCCTGTTGCTAGTTTCTCCATAGATAGATCTTGGTGACCGTGGGAAAATTTTGAATTTATCTCGTTCCCCAGATGGCATCATGAGCTAGGTCTATTGTGATTCTTTGCGAGTAGAACAAAAGTAGTTGTGGGCGTTGATTTTGTTCAATATTTCCGTTACTAGTCAATCTTGTTTGACGGTATTGTGGGATGAAGCCCGGACCGACCTTACGTATTCTTCGTGGACAGGTTCCTCCGGTGACATGCACTTGGTGCATAAGGTGGCTAGCGGTGCAGTCTCCCACTTTGTCGGATCGGATCCGATGAAAGGGTCCTTATGAAGGGTAAATAGCAATTGACATATCCGTTGTGGTTTTTGGTAAGATCGTTCTTGCTAGAAACCCATAGCAGCCACGTAAAACATGCAAACAACAATTGGGGCGTCTAACTTGTTTTTGGGGTATGCTATGTGATGTGATATGGCCAAGAAGAATATGATGAATGATATGTGATGTATGAGATTGATCATGTTCTTGTAATAGGACTCACGACTTGCATGTCGATGGTATGACAACGGCGGAGCCATAGGAGTTGTCTTTATTTATTGTATGACCTGCGTGTCATTAAACACGCCATGTAATTACTTTACTTTATTGCTAACGGTAGCCATAGTAGTAGAAGTAATAGTTGGCGAGACAACTTCATGAAACACGATGATGGAGATCATGATGATGGAATCATGGTGTCATGCGGTACGATGATGATCATGGAACCCAAGATGGAGATCAATGGGTTATATGATATTGGCCATATCATGTCACTACTATATAATTGCATGTGATGTTTATTATGTTTATGCATCTTGTTTAAGAGCGATGGTAGTAAATAAGATGATCCCTTAAACAATTTCAAAAGTGTTCTCCCTAACGTGCACCGTTGCCAAAAGTTAAACTTCTAAGCACCCGTGATGGGTGTGATGGATTCTTACGTTCACATACAGCGGGTGTTGGAGCCTAGCATGTGACATGGCCTCGGAACACCCAATACACTTGGGTTAACGCGAGCCTAGCATTACGGACATGGCCTCGGAACACGAGACCGAAAGGTCGAGCATGGTCGTATGGTGATCGATCAACATGAAGATGTTCACCGATGATGACTAGTCCGTCTCAGTGATCGGACCGGTTAATTTCGGATCATGTAATCACTTAGATGACAGGGATGTCTATCGGTGGGAGTTCATAAGATGAACTTAATTATCTTGAACATAGTCAAAGACCTTTTGCAAATTATGTAAATGGCTGGCGCTTTAGTTCCTTTGTTTAGATATGTTCCTAGAAAATATAGTTGAAAGTTGTGATGGCGATTATGCGGACATAGATAGCTTATGTCCTTAATGCCTCGGTGTCTGAACCCCAAGCGTTCTGGATGTTGCGAACATCGGACATACGGTTTTGATAACTCGTGATAGTTCGGTTAAATGGTTTAGAGTAGAGGCACCAAACGTTTCTCGAAACATATAAGATGTTTGAGGGCTGAAATTGGGATTCGGGCTTGTGCCCGTCAAAAGGTATAAGACCTCGGCGATTTTCTTAGCCTACAAACTAAGGGAGAAAAGCTCAATCGTTGAGCTTGTGCTCGATTATAAAGGTGCAACGATCACTTGAATCAGTGGGAGTTGATCTTCGGATGAGATAGTGATGTTTCTCAAAGTCATTGCCACCAAGCTGCTGAGCTTCGTGATGAACTATAACATATCGGGGATAATATGATGATCCTTGAGGTATTGATGTTTGACACGAAAGTAGAAATCAGAAGGAGCATCAATTGTTGATGGTTGGTGAAACCACTAGTTTCAAGAAGGGCAAAAAGGGACACTTCATGAAGCCAAATCGGTTGCTGCTCGTGAAGAAACCCAAGGTTGAACCCAAACCCGGACTAAGTGCTTACGTAATAAGGGGCAGTTTGGGCGGAACCACCCTAGATACTTGGTAGATGAGAAGGTGGCAAGGTCGATAGAAGTATATTTATATACATTATGTTAATGTGTTTACTAGTACTCCTAGTAGCACCGTTATTAGATAGGTTCGGTTGCTAAGTGTTAGTAACTCGAAATAAAAGCTGGAATAAGCGGAGACTAGCTAAAGGTGAGCCCGACGATATGTGTTGGAAGTATTTCCAAGGTTGATGTGATCAAGCATTCCGCTCCCTCTACCATCAGATTGGAGTTAAGCCTAAAATTGTTATTTGGTGTTTGCGTTGAGCATAGACATGATTGGTTATGTCTATCTTTCGATTATTCATCTAAGGAGAATAATGGTTACTCTGTTTATTTGAATAATACCTTCAATGGTCTTGCACCTAAATAAATGGTTTATTGAATCTCGATCGTAGTAATACAATTTTCATGCCAAAAGTATAAGATAGTAATGATAACCACTTACTTGTGGCCTTGCCATATAAGTCATATTGGTGTAAAAGCATGAAGGCTCCATGTTGATGGATCTTTGGACTCACTCGTTTTGAAAAGTTTGAGACATGGAACCATGTCTATTGGTGCATCGCATGAAGAAACTCCATGCGATGGATCGTTTAGACTCACTTGATTTTGAATCACTTGAGATATGCAAATCATACCACATGGACAAGATGGTGAAAAGCCTCGGTTTATAAGATGGAACTAGATAGCAACTTGTTGGAAGTAACACATTTTGATGTGCGTCCAATAAGTCTTTGAGGCATCGATGAATATCGTTATGTTCTTACTTCAGGATGATTGGTAGATGTTGAGTATATTTACTTGATGAAACACAAGTCTGAATTATTGAATGGTTCAAGTTATTTTGGGAGTGAAGTTTAAGATCTTTGACAAGAGGATAGAATGTCTATGATATGATCATAGAGATGAATATCTGATTCTGATTTTAACACAATTAAGACATTGTGCAAATTGTTTCTAATTAATACCTTTGGAACACCATAGTGTGATGGTGTTCGAACATCATAGTTGCACCTTTTGGATATGGTGCGTACCATGATGTCTCTTATCAATTTCCACTATCGTTCATGGGTTAGGCATTAGAAAACCGCACTCACTTTAATGGGGCACCATAATTCCGTTGAGGCGACACCGTTTGGAGAAACCTAAGTTGTCTTTTCTTAAAGTTTGGGGCTATGGCATTGAAAAAGTTTGGTTGATAAGCTCGAACCAGCGGATAAAATGCATCTTCATAACACCCAAAACAGTTGGGTATACCTCCTAATTCAGATCCAAAGCAATAGGGTTGTTTCTTGAATCAAGTCGTTTCTAGGAAAAGTTTGTCTCGGAAAGTTGAGTGGGAGGATGGTGGAGACTTGATGAGGTTATTGAACCATCACTTCAACTAGTGTGTGCGGGGGGAAGTTGTTCCGTGGCACCTACACCAATTGAAGTGGAAGCTTATGATAGTGATCATGAAGCTTGGATCAAGTCACTACCGAACCTCGTGGGGCGACAAGGGGCTCTTTGCTTGGGTGGGGTGATCTTCTTGATAAACCCCGAGCTATGGGAAGCGATGGTGGGCCCAAATTCCGACAAATGGTTAGAAGCCATGAAATCCGAGATAGGATCCATGTATCATAACAAAGCATGGACTTTGGTGGACTTGCCGATGATTGGCAAGCCATTGCAATAAATGGATCTTTAAGAAGAAGGGGGGTGGCGGTAATGTCACCTTCTATGAAGCTTGACTGTGGCGAAGAGTTTTCACAAGTTCAAGGAGTTGACTCGATGATTTTCTCATCCGTGCGATGCTTAATCCGTCGGAATCATGTTAGCATAAGCTGCATTTATGAAATCTGGCGGATGGATGTCAAAATGAGTTTCCTTACCGGTTTTAAGGAAAGGTTGTATGTGATACAATCAGAAAGTTTTTCGATCCTAAGGATGCTAAAAGGTATCTTTGCTGGGATCCTTTCTAAGGGCTGGAGTAAGCATCTCGGAGTTGGAATGTGCTTTGATGAGATGATCAAAGATTTTGGGTTTATACAAAGTTTATGAAAACTTGTATTTCAAAAAGTGAGTGGGAGCACTATAGAATTTCGATGAGTATATGTTGTTGACATATTGATGAGAAATGATGTAGAATTGGAAAGCATATAGGGTTATTTGAAGATGATTTTCAATAGAAAACCTGGATTAGGCTACTTGAACAATAAGCATCAAGATCTATAAGATAGATCAAAATGTTTAATAATACTTTCAAATGAGCACATACCTTGACATAATCTTGAAAGTGTTCAAGATGGATCATCAAAGGGAGTTCTTGCCGAGTTGTAAGGTATGAAGTTAAGAGTTAAAAGCTCGACCACGGGAAAAGAGAAAAGGCGAAGGTCGTCCCTATGCTTAACATAGGCTCTATAGTATGCTATGCTGTACCCGGATGTGCCTTGCCATGGTCGGTCGAGGGTACAAGAATGATCCGGGAATGGATCATTGGACTGACAAAATTGTCCTTGGGTAAATAAGGACATGTTTCTCGATTATGGAGGTGATAAAGAGTTGGGTAAAGGGTTACGTCGATGCGCTAACACCTATCCGAATGACTCTAAGTAGCAAACAAGATATGTATAGTGGAACAACCATTTGGAATAGCTCCAAGTGGGCGTGGGCACATTTATAATATGACCTAGAAATTTGCAAACACACCCGGATCTGAAAGGTTCGACCGTTGACTAAAACCGTTGACTAAAACCCTCTCACAAGCAAAACATGATCAAACCTCGGAACTCATTGAGCCTAAATCACATGATGATGTGAACTAGTTCTGAGACACTAGTAACTCTTTGGGTGTTGGTCACATGGCGATGTGACCTTCGATTTAATCACATGGCGATGTGAACTAGATTATTGACTCTAGTGCAAGTGGGATGTTGGAAATATGCCTAGAGGCAATAATAAATTAGTTATTATTATATTTCCTTGTTCCGATAATCGTTTATTATCCATGCTATAATTGTATTGATAGGCTTCGGATACATGTGTGGATACATAGACAACACCATGTCCTAGTAAGCCTCTATTGACTAGCTCGTTGATCAGCAGATGGTTCGGTTTCCTAACCATGGACATTGGATGTCATTGATAAGGATCACATCATTAGTAGAATGATGTGATGGACAAGACAATACTAAGCCTAGCACAAAGATCGTGTTGTTTGCTAAAGCTTTTCTAATGTCAAGTATCTTTTCCTTAGACCATGAGATTGTGCAACTCCGGATACCGTGGAATGCTTTGGGTGTACCAAAGCGTCCTGCTGTGGGTGACTATAAAGGTGCACTCGGTATCTCGAAAGTTCATTGGGTTGTCGAATCGGGGGATTTGTCCTCCGTGTGCGGAGGTATCTCTGGCCCCCTTTCGGTAGGACATCATCATAATGTGCACAATGTGACCAAGGGTTGATCCGGGATGATGTTTTGGGCGAGTAAAAGACTTGCGGAAGCGAGATTGAACAAGGTATCGGGATACCGGCGATCGAATCTCGGGCAAGTACTACCGCTAGACAAAGGGTATCTGGGATCGATTGAGTCCTTGACATCGTGGTTCATCCGATGAGATCATCGTGGAACATGGAAAACATGGGTATCAGATCCGCTGTTGGTTATTGAGGAAGCGTCTCGGTCATGTCTACATGTCTCCGAACCGTGGGGTCACATAAGGTTCGATGGCCTAGGGTTATAAAAAGTTTGTATGTGGTTGCGAATGTTGTTAGTCCGGATGAGATCCCGGATGTCACAAGGAGTTCGGAATGGTCGGAGGTAAAGATTTATATATGGAAAGTTGTTGTTGGGTTAGGAAAAGTTAGGGTTTTTGGTTTTAAAGCTTCGAAGGTTCGGAGGTTCGGAGGGTCGGATCGGGTTCCACCCGTCAATACAGTAGCATGGGCTGTGGGGGCCCTAGCCATAATGGGCCAACCAGCCCCCAAGGCCCTGCATGAAAGAAACCCTAAGGGAAGGGCCTCCCACTTGACGGGGGACTCCTCCCCTCTTGGCCCCAAGTCCCATCTAGGGCTGGCCGCACCCCGGGTGGGAAACCCTAAAGGGGCAACCCTCTTTCCCCTATATATACTTGAGGTTTTGGGCTGCCCAACACACATGAGTTCTCTCCCTCTTGGTGCAGCCCTGCCCTCCTCCTCCTCCTCTCCCTTGGTGCTTGGCGAAGCCTGCGGGATGCCACGCTCCTCCATCACCACCATGCCTTGTGTTGCTTGGATGGAGTCTTCCTCAACCTCTCCTCTCTCCTTGCTGGATCAAGGCGTGGGAGGCGTCAGGGCTGTCGTGTGTTGAGCGGGAGGTGCCGTCCGTTCGGCACTAGGATCTCGGTGATTTGGATCACGGCAATCGACTCCTTCAACCCCGTTCTCATAGCGCTTCCCGGCGATCTACAAGGGTATGTAGATGCACTCTCCTTCCCTCGTTGCTAGTTTCTCCATAGATAGATCTTGGTGACCGTGGGAAAATTTTAATTTCTTCGTTCCCCAACATCGGGTGTAGAGGCCAATTATGGGGCTCGTTACACTCGAAGTGGTATTGGATCCCGGATAACTTCCGGCGAAGAGTTAATCTTGACATAGTCCCGTTCATGTGGCTATCCGCCTGCTTGGGCGAACCGCATTGCAAAGTTCAATGCGGTTTGCATACATACCTCAAGCTCAAGATGCGGGCCCTCGAGGGTAATCACGGTCAATGGAAACACGACGCTCTCTCCAGCGGAGGGCACCCGGCAACCCTCCGGCGGAGGTGCAAAGCACCTCTCAGCAATTCTAGTCCGGCCACTAAGCGTTGGATACTATCAAGCGGCCGGGTAACCTAAACAAGACCCTGACGATTCAAACCGCGTAGCAATCCGGCTAACCCAGCCCTCGCGAAAGCCCTACTACGCTACATCCGCCTGGAGATACCATGGGCATAAGGGAGGACGACCCGCACGCCGTCGGCCAACCGCCAGGGGCTCCCAATTGTGTCATTCTTTTTTTCTTTTTTCTTACTTTGGGACTCCGTCTTCGAAGCCTTGGGCACGTTGCCGAACTCACGATGCAACAGCTAGGGAAGCCTCGCAGTGTCGGTGGTCTCGACTCGAGCATTATACCTGTTTTACATCCCCAGCTTACCCTAGAGGGACATGTTAAATAGTCCCATCCCTTGCTTATCCCAAATTTGTTCTTACCTTTTATTTGGTTTCTTTTTAATAACCAATATATAGCTCTTGCCTATTATTGCATTCTTTCCTATTTATATCGACATTGCGCAACCGTACAATTGATGCGCCAATACCCAGGGCTTAAGTACCCCAAAATTATGGTGTGATAAGTCGAACACTTTCAAATGGCATCCCAAACTTATAACATTTATGCATCGGTCGAATCATGTCTTGGGTCAATAGTTGGGTTTGCGGCTCCTATGTTTTGTATTCGTTCCGTTATATCCTAAGGTAGCCTAAGAACCCTGCGATTGTGCCCGGTTGAGCTGGGTTGAGCACCTCGTGGGAAAGCTAACCCGGTCATGATAGGGGGAGCGATGCTGTTCGAAGGTTTTTGGGTCCCTAAAAATTATACCCTTAGGCGAGGAAGAATTGTCGGCCAAGGCGTGGATGCGCCCGAACTCGGTCTTCAAATACTAGGGGCTTCGAAATTTAAAATTATAAATTCTATGGCTAAGGAGTGTTCAAGCATTATAAGTCCGGTTGCCTTGTTAGTTCGTTGGCGCCTCCTCGATGGACCCAGAATGGGAACAAGGCGCTCAAGTTTATCCGAACACCCCATCACTCGTGGTGGGTGAAAAACGACTTGCCATCTCTCAAATTTGATAAGCGGCCGCCTGAAGGTAATATTTTAAATTAACAAGCGTTGCTTAAGGCATATGAACAAGTTTTGGCGTACAGGATAACAAATCGAGTCTTCAAAATTACATCTTTGGAGCACTCATCCGCTATTCCGGGGGCACCCTTGGGAGGCCCTCATAGTACATTTGGGGTGCGATGCTCCTTGCCCTTGGTGGCCCGTCCGTCCTTCTCCGCATCCGCTTTCCCGGTGCACTTTTTGGGGCAGGGCCCAACGGCACCTTCAAGAGGGGGCAGTGACTTCAATCCATGGAGGCGTCCACCGGCCGCGCCTAGCCCAAAGGCTCGGGCATGGCTTCCAATGGCCACGCCGAACTTGGGCCCCTCATGGCCTGTTGGCGACCTTTGGGCTCGACCAGCTGCTTTGGTGCAAGACACGGATGTCGGCCTCGCATCTTGAGACGAACACCTTCTCCGGGCTCCCTCCTTGGCGGGGGAATCGGACATCGGACACCTCTGGGCAGTCTGCGAATGCTCTGGAGAGCTCGAATCCGGGTAAGTAATAGGTAATTCACTTTCACATGCTTGCTTTGCATAAAGAATGCCTTACCGCCCTATCTTCTTTAATGATTCAATTTCTTGGAGGGCTTTTGGGCCTCGGCCTTGCCTTTGGCACCTCAAGGCAGGGCAAGCTGGACCTCGGGTCTTGAGTCACGCTCCAAACCCCGTGTTTTTCCGAGGCAGGAGCTCTTGCCGCACCTCCGCCAGCTCGCCTCCCCTTCTCTCGCTCGGTGCGCTCTGCAGCCACTTTGTTTGACCCACGGACACCGCTTCCTTGGGCCACCTCGTTTGGCCCTGCAACCCATGTTATTCTGTTATTTTTTAGGAAACCTTTCTATAAGGTATTTCTTTAATAAGGTTACTTACCTTCCTTGTCCTCGAGCTACTTCTTGGCAAGGCCGAGCTCGTTCTCGGACCCTCGGGCTCTTCAATGCATTGACCTCCATGTCGGTCTGGGAAGTCCGGCGCATCTGCATTCCCATATTGACATACTTATTTAGACTCCCGTATATCTTTTTAGATCCTTAGTCCTTTTCTTTCCAAACACGAACTAAGCAGGGGCTCTGTCTTCCGGTAATATTTTACATATTCTAAACTTACCTCAAAGCTTTTGAAGGCGGACATGTTCAGTCGGCCCGCTCTTGGCGGACTAAACTTCTGGATCACCCACTCCTGGTCGGTGCTCCTCCTCGATGGGCTTTAGCGCCTCGATGCTATCCGTGCCTCGGTTGGGCCGGAAGACACCGTCACCCCTTCCCCTGAAGGACGCTTGCGGACTCGGAAAATGAAGGTTCGGTATGGAGTCGGCGAGGTGGCTTAGAGCCGGGTCTTGCTCCCTCGGCCGGTCAGGGAGGTTGCCTTGGGCGCCTCCTGCGCCACCTCCTTGACCAGGCCCCCCTTGGGGCACCACCTCGGCGTCGTCCGGCGAGGCGGCGGAGTGTACTCTCCATTTCCCGAACTCGGGGACCCGCTCGGAAGCGAACTGGGCGGGCTGCATGATTTTGGCATTAGAGAACCTATGCAATAAAAAATGGGTATCGGACACACGATCTCGAGACTTGGCCTTGTCGGTTGAAAAAACCCTAGAAATAAAAGTTATTATTTATTTCCTTATTTATGAAAATGTTTATTATCAAATTATCAACCGGAAACATGATACATTGTGAATACATAGACAAACATATAGTCACTAGTATGCCTCTACTTGACTAGCTCATTAATAAAAGATGGTTATGTTTCCTAACCAGGACATGTGTTGTTATTTGATTAATGAGATCACATCATTAGGAGAATGATGTGATTGACAACCCATTCCGTTAGCCTAGCACTTGATCGTTTAGTATATTTATTGCTTTCTTCATGACTTATAATGTTCATTAACTTGAGTTATGCAACTCCGTTTAGGAGGAACACTTTGGGTGCTACCAACGTCCAAACATAAGCTGGTGATTATAAAGAATTACTGATGTCTCCAAAGGTACATGTTGGGTTGGGATTTGAATTAGGTTTTGTCCTCCGATTGTGAAGAGGTATCTCTAGGTTCTTAATACACATCACATAAGCCTTGCAAGCATTGCAACTAATAAGTTAGTTGCAGGGTGTATTCGGGCAGTAAAGAGACTTCCTGCAGATTGAACTAGGTATTGGATCCGCGATAATTCGGGCAAGTAACATACCGATGACAAAGGAACAACGTATTGTTATCGGTTTGAGATAAAGATCTTAAATGAATATAGGAACCAATATGGGTATCAGGTTCCCTTTGGTTATAAGAATAGTTCTAGGTCATGTCTACATAGTTCTCGAACCCGTAGGTCCTCCCTTGATGGGTTTATTATGAGTTTATAAGTTTGATGTACCTAAGTTTGTTGGTCCCGGATGTGATCCCACATGGCGAGAGTCTCGAAAGGTGAGACATAAAGATTGATATATTGGAAGCCTATATTTGGATATGAATGGTTCGGGTGAAATGGGATTTTGGAACCGAAGTTCGGAACCCTCCCGGGGATAATGGGCCTTAGTGGGCCATGAGGGGAAAGGAGGGCCGGCGGGGCAGGCGCCCCCTCCCCTAGTCCGAATAGGACAAGGGAAGGGCGGGCCCCCCCCTTTCCCTCCCCTTTCCTTCTCCAACAAGGCAGGGAAGTCCTACTCGGTGGGAGTAGGACTCCTCAGCCTGCCAGGTAGGCGCCTCCCCCTCCCTCCTTTTATCCGGGAGAAGCACCCCGAACACCAAGTTGATCTCGGATCGTTCCTTAGCCGTGTCTGGTGCCCCCTCCACCATATTCCACCTCGGTCATATTTGGGTTTAGGCCCTCCGGGTGGACATCATCATTCCCGTCGTCGTCTTGTGGAACTCATCCCACACTTTCTGGATCGGTCGGGGATCGTCATCGACTGATGTGCTGTTGGAGGTGCCGTCGTTCGGTCTTGGATCGGTCGGATCGTGAAGGCGTCGACTACATCAAACCGTTGTCATAACCTTCCGCTTACGGTCTGGTGCGTGGACAATACTCTCCCTCGTGCTATGCCATCACCATGATCTTGCGTGTGCGTAGGAATTTTTTGAAATTACTCGTTCCCCATGATGGCATCGAGCCTGGTTTTATCGTTGATGTTATATGCAAGTAGAACACAAGTGAGTTGTGGATACAAGTCATCTTTACCGGCATGTCATACTTTGGTTCAGCGGTATTGTGAGATGGCGGCCGGACCGACATTGCGCGTCTTCGCGAGACTGGTTTCACCGCTTCGAGCACTTTCGTTGCTTAAAAGGTGTTGGCGGGTGTCTCTCTCTCACTTTAGTTGAACCGAGTGTGCTCGCGGTCCTTGAAAGGTTAAAACAGCACCAACTTGACAAACTATCGTTGTGGTTTTGATGCGTGGGTAAACGGTTCTTGCTCAGCCCGTAGCAGCCACGTAAAACTTGCAACAACAAAGTAGGGCGTCTAACTTGTTTTTGCAGGGCATGTTGTGATGTGATATGGTCAGGCGTGATGCTATATTTTATTGTATGAGATGATCATGTTTTGTAACTGAGTTATCGAAGCTGGCAGGAGCCATATGGTTGTCGCTTTATTGTATGAAATGCAAGCGCCATGTAATTGCTTTACTTTATCACTAAGCGGTAGCGATAATCGTAGAAGCAATAGTTGAGGCGACAACGATGCTCGATGGAGATCAAGGTGTCACGCGGTGGCGATGGTGATCATGGCGGTGCTTGGGAGATGGAATCACAAGCACAAGATGATGATGGCCATATCATATCACTTATATTGATTGCATGTGATGTTTATCCTTTATGCATCTTATCTTGCTTTGATTGGCGGTAGCATTTAAGATGATCTCTCACTAATTATCAAAAGTGTTCTCCTGGTATGCAGATTGCCAAAGTTAAATGCGTGCGGACACCGCGTGATGATGGTGTGTGATAAGCTCCATCTACAACAGGTGCAAGCGGTTTTGCCTTGAATACTCGGTTAAACTTGCGAGCCTAGCATATGAATGGCCTCGGAACACGGAGAAGAGGTGGCGTGAATCATATAGTGATATGATCAACATAGTGATGTTCACCATTGAAACTACTCCATCTCACGTGATGATCGACATGGTTTAGTTGATTTGGATCACGTGATCACTTAGATGACTAGAGATGTCTGTCTAAGTGGGAGTTCTTAAGTAATATGATTAATTGAACTTAAATTTATCATGAACTTAGTCCTGTAGTATTTTGCAAATTATGTTGTAGATCAATAGCTTCGCGTTGTTGCTTTCAAATGTTTATTTTGATATGTTCCTAGAAAATTGTTTGAAAGATGTTAGTAGCAATGATGCGGATTGGATCCGTGATCAGTTTATCCTCATTCTGGGAAGAATTATGTCCTTAATGCACGCTGGTAGCGGACCTATTGCGGGGCAATCGGGCGTTATGAGCGTTTGGCTAGCTCAATATGATGACTACTTGATAGTTTAGTGCACCATGTTACGGCTTAGAATCGGGACTTCAAAGGCGTTTTGAGCGTCATGGACCATATGAGATGTTCCGGAATTGAAGTTAATATTTCAAGCAAATACCCAGTTGAGAGATTGAAGTCTCCAACAAGTTCTATAGCTAAAAGATGGAGAGAATCGCTCAACTAGTGAGCATGTGCTCAGTTATGCAGGTACTTCAATGCTTGAATCAAGTGGGGTTAATCTTCCGGATAAGATAGTGATTGACGAATTCTCTAGTCACCATCACTAAGTTACTAGAACTTGGATGAACTATAGTATGCAAGGGATGACGAAAAAGATTCCCGAGCTCTTATGATGTTGAAATCGGCGAAGGTAGAAATCAAGAAAGAGCATCAAGTGTTGATGATTGACAAGACCACTAGTTTCAAAAGGGGAAAGAAAAAAAAGGGGAACTTCAAGAAAAGGCAAGCAAGTTGCTGCTCAAGTGAAGAAGCCCAATCTGACCTAAACCGAGACTAAGTGCTTCTACAAAAGGTGGGTCCTTTGGCGGAACTACCCCAATATTGGGGATAAGAAGGATGGCAAAGTGAACAAGTATATTTGATATCTGAGTTATTGATTGTGCCTTACTAGTGTTTATAGTAGCCCGGGTTTTAATTTTTTTTAAATTTAAATTCGAAACGGATTAGAAAAGCTAGTTAAGGGAAGTGGCGATGAGTGTTGGAAGTAGTTCCAATTGAATGATCATTAACTCCTTATTTAATTATTTAAACCAAATAAAGTTATTTTGGGTTAGTGAATTATTTGTATGTTTTTGGTCATTATTCTTTAAGAAAAAATAATTGATTTGTTTCTGAATAAAATTCATTTAAACCCTGAAAAAGTTTTTGGCCGATGATAACCTTTCTAAATTGAGCCAAAGACAAATTTAAATATCAACTTATTTGGGCCTTTGGTTTGGGATTCGGTGAAACTAAAACCCTAAAGATGGATTTTGGAATCCTTGATTATGAATCATTTGATGTTTGAACCGTGCCTTTGGGCAAGATGACTAAAACTCCGTTCTTGGAACAATGGAGCAGCAACAAACTTGTTGGAAATAATACATCTTGATGTATGGATCCAATGAGTGTTGATGCCCGTGGCAAATATCTTATTTTCGACCTTCACGGATGATTTGAGCAGATATGTATATCTTCTTGATGAAACATAAGTCTGAAATAGTTGAAAAGTTCAAAGAATTTCAGGTGAAGTGGAAAATCATCGTAACAAGAAAATAAAGTTTCGGATCGATCGTGGAATGAATATTTGAGTTCTGAGTTTGGTCTTCAATTAAAACAATGTGGAATAGTTTCACAACTCCATACAGGAACACCACAATGTAATGGTGTGTGAAACCGTTCGTACTTTATTAGATATGGTGCGATCTATGATGTCTCCGATTTACCACTATCTTTGGGGTTATGCATTAGACGGCATTCACGTTTAAATAGGGCACCATCTAAATCCGTTGAGGCGACACTATGAACTATGGTTTAGCGTAAACCTAAGTTGTTTCTTAAAGTTTGGAGTTGCGATGCTTATTGAAAAAGGTTTTCAACGATAGCTCGAACCCTCGGAAAATGCTCTTCATAGAATACCCAAAGGCTTTGGGTACACCTTCTATCACAGATCCGAAGGCAATTTATTCGTTGCTAAGATGGATCCTTTCTAGAAAGTTTCTCTCGAAAGAAGTGAGTGGGAGGAAAGTAGAACTTGATGAGGTAATTGTACCTTCTCCCTTATTGGAAAGTAGTTCATCACGAAATCAGTTCGATGATTCCTACACCAATTAGTGAGGAAGCTAATGATGATGATCATGAAACTTGGATCAAGTTGCTACCAAACCTCGTAGGTCTTCGAGTAAGATCCGCACCGGTGATCGGTAATCATGTTGGAAGTCATGTTACTAGACCATGATGAACCTCGAACTATGAGGAAGCGATGATGAGCCCGATTCATGAAATGGCTTGAGGCCATGAAATCTGAGATAGGATCCATGTATGAGAACAAAGTATGGACTTTGATTGACTTGCTCGATGATCGGCAAGCCATGTTAAATAAATGGATCTTCAAGGAAGGCGGACAGCGATAGTAGTGTTACTATCTACAAAGCTCGACTTGTCACAAAGGTTTTGACAAGTTCAAGGTGTTGACTACAATGAGATTTTCTCAAGTGTAGCGATGCTTAAGTCTGTCGAATCATGTTAGCAATTGCCACATTTTGAAATCGGCAAATGGATGTCAAAACTACATTCTTTAATGGATTTATTAAAGAAGAGTTGTATATGATGCAACGAAGGTTTTGTCAATCCTAAAGGAGCTAACAAAATGTGCAAGCTCAGCGATCCATCTATGGATGGTGCAAGCATCTCGGAGTTGGAATAACGCTTTGATAATGTGATCAAAGCATATGGTTTTATCTGAGACTTTTGGAAGCTTGTATTTACAAGAAAGTGAGTGGGAGCACTACACATTTCGATAAGTATATGTGAATAACATATTGTTGATCGGAAATGATGTAGAATTTCTGAAAGCATAAAGGGTATTTAAAGGAGTTCTTTAAAGAAGGACCTCGGTGAAGCTACTTACATATTGAGCATCAAGATCTATTGAGATAGATCAAGGCGGCGATAAGTTTTCAATAAGTACATACCTTGTCAAGATTTTGAAGTAGTTCAAAATGGAGCAGTCAAAGAAAAGTTCTTGCCTTGTTGCAAGGTGTGAAATTGAGTAAGACTCAAATCCCGACCACGGCGAAAATAGAAAAGAGAATAAAGTCATTCCCTATGCCTCGTCATAGGTTCTATAAAGTATGCTATGCTATGTACCGGACCTATTGTATACCTTGCTCTGAATTTGGCAAGGGGTACAATAGTGATCTAAGAGTAGATCCTTTGGACATTGGTCAAGAACATCCTTAGTGAGGACTAAGGAAATATTTCTCGATTATGGAGGTGATAAAGGCCCTCGTAAAGAGTTACATCGATGCAAGTTTTAACGATCAGGATGACTCTAAGTCTCAATCTGGATACATATTGAAAGTGGGAGCAATTAGCTAGAGTAGCTCCATGCGAGCATTGTAGACATAGAATATTTGCAAAATACATACGGCTCGAATGTGCAGACCCTTGACTAAGCTTCTCTCACGAGCAAAACATGATCATACCTTAGTACTCTTTGGGTGTTAATCACATAGCGATGTGAACTAGATTATTGACTCTAGTAAACCCTTTGGGTGTTGGTCACATGACATGTGAACTATGGGTGTTAATCACATACATATGTGAATATTAGTGTTGAATCACATGATGATGTGAACTAGATTATTGACTCTAGTGCAAGTGGGAGTGAAGGAAATATGCCTAGAGGCAATAATAAAGTTATTATTATTTCCTTATTTCATGATAAATGTTTATTATTCATGCTAGAATTGTATTAGCGGAAACATGATACATGTGTGAATACATAGACAAACATATAGTCACTAGTATGCCTCTACTTGACTAGCTCATTAATCAAAGATGGTTATGTTTCCTAACCA
>JAHIAM010012298.1:0-24647 GCA_021605205.1 Aegilops longissima
AATATCTTGGAATCCTCAAATGTCACGTGATCAAGCACACATCCTAACACTTATGCATGTTGATGACTTAGATGTGCAACACACGAAGTAACTATATTTTCAATCAATGAAGACTTACATTACGAGTGTGAATACATTAACGTTGAATTTGACTTGGGATCCACGATAATTGTCTGATGCTAGGTCTAATACTTCCTATCACGATTGGTAGCATCACCACCAAATTTCTCTGTTTGAAGTGTTTCACTCATGGCGTTACTTCTCAATATCTTAGCATTTGATTTGTCTTCAACTTCAACCTATCTTCATGATTTTCTTCACTATGTTGATTTGGTTGCTTATATATATATATATATATATATATATATATATATATATATATATATATATATATATATATATATATATATATATATATATATATATATATATTATTACATCCTCTGACATTCACTTATAGCTATGTCTTCCAAGTTGAATCTTTTGAACTAAGTGAATGTGATGGGACCCCAATCTCTCTATGCTTTCTATCTCAAACTCTATCTGTCCAAATCATATGCATTCTATTGAAGCTGTCGAATGTCTTCTGCGTCCTTGTCGGAAGACACATAGACAAACTTTAAGTCTGTTTTAAATGATTCATCATTCTGTTGAAATCCGGGCTTGAGCGACCATCCGACAAACTGGCGGGCGTGGGAGCGATGGGACAACTCGAGTATGTTGCATGCTTGCCCGTGCCCTCGAATGTGAACCACCGGGGGCACTGCGTAGTGCGTTGTGCCACACCTCCTTATAATCAGGTCCCTGCGGTAAAATCTTCTTCCACCTCCCACTCGTCAAAACCTGCGCCACTGCTAGCTCGGCGCGCTGAAGCGCTTAGCTGCGACTTCTCCGGCGCCGTCCTCACGCCGCGAACATTCATCTCCGCCCGTCGTAGGTGTCCTCCGTCGCCAAGTTAGGAGCACGGTGGATTGAGCTGCGGCCTCCTTTTCTTCCGTCTAGCAGTTCTTGAGTGGTAAATATAACTCTATTTTTACCATCTTTTGATCTTCAAGATTCATCCTACTTACCAAAATTGGTTTACGCCCATACAATGTTAGATTTATTACATGCGCATCTCCATCTGCCTAGTATATTCACTTAAGCTTCACAACTAGTTAGATTCCTCACTTGTACTTATTCACGGATTAGTACAAATCTGGAACCAACTCTCGGCAAATAAGTGAATGTCTTAGCATCATGAGTCAATGTCTTCAAACTGATTTATCTTCAAAATCTTACGAGAATGCATATGACCTCTTCCCTTCCCTCGCATCTCTAATCTTTGTCCCAGTTCTGTCACATCCGACAAGCATAAGCCTTTGAAGCCTTTGAACATATTGAAGCCATTCGGTTTGAAGTTCATGGCTGCGAGATAAATCGATCGGAAGAGGCGTGACGGCGTCGTGGGGAACCTCAAAAGATCTGCTGATGACCTCGGAGCTTTACAAACAGATCGAAGAATTACAATCAGCGCAAGCGAATCCAATGGATTAAATCGATATTAGGCTGAACAATGAATTCAAGTACAATTTAGTGACCCAGGAATATCGAGAAGAATGCTATCGAAGCCCTTGGGGTGATATTCTCTTCGAGGCCTTCCACCCAAGAACATGGCTGAAGCTATTGCACATGGTTTCTATCCTTGTATGGTCCGTGGACCTCGGCTGAGAATGCCGACCCAACGTCTTTGCTCGATGTCGTGGCGATAATCTCTTCAAAGCGCAACTTCCATCGCAAAGGCTTGACCAAGGAAAACAAAGTCATTGGGATTAGACTTCAACCCTGGTCCCTCTGCTCCCGTCTTGGGCTCACGTGATCTTGAACCAAATGTCATCGGCCCTTTTCAAACCTTGATGGCCTCGTCACTTACATCTTGGTCCAAGGTGCCAAAGTGGATCACTCATGACAATCTGACTCGATGAAGCCCAGCTCCTGCTCCTGCTCCAAAGATCACGAAGCAAAAGAAATCAAGGCTTCAAAGTCATTGCTCCTCCAAAAGCTTCACGTGTGAAACCAGCAGCTCTTGCACCTCCACGAAGCGATGCATAGTCTGAATCAATCCGTATCTCCAGAAGGCGGAGAAGAGAAAGAAAATTGTCAAGAATCTTGAGCGACACGACTCCTGCTGCCATTCTTCGTGAAGAGCACATTGATCGTCGATGATGAAGATCTTGCGAGATGATGCTCTTGAGCAACTTATCAAGACCAAGAAGAAGCGAAATCTTCAACAATTAGCCTCTCTTTGATGTGACAATCATCCATCACTTCATTGATGAGTGGTTTGACACCCCAAACATCAGCTTTGAAGATCTGCAACTTCCTATTGGCCTCGGCGTCTCCTTCATGGAGCCATCGCCACGAGATAGCTCTTGCTCGGCGCATCGTTGAGCGAAGAACAAAATCGACTATGAAAAAGCTCAGTTCAAAAGCATTGGCTGCACTCAACATGCAAGATGTCAAAACTTCAGGTCATCTGACGACCTCAAAGCCTTTCTCAAGAAGCGTGAAGAAGCGGAGGCTCTCGTGGCGCATGAAGAGTCTGGTGCGACAAGTGTGTGCTTGCCTACAATGAGGCTAAGCGCAAGGCTCTTGGCCGTCTGGCATTAGCCCGGAATGGCTGCAAAGAGGAAGAAGTCTTCAATGACCAAGCTACACCTTCAAAGCGGAAGAACCCGCATAGTCTTCCCATGCAGCATGGTAGCTCGAAGCCAAAGGTCGGATCAACCGCTTTTGAGCGAGAAGAAAGGCGAGGGTCTTTGAGGCTGAAGCGAAAAACTTCACAGAAGCCTCGATCTTGCTCCCTCCAAGAAGAAGCTCAAGACCAAGAAGAATCGGGCTGCTCCCACAGGCCCTTGGTTGTTGAACCCATTTCGATTGGTTAGTCCAGCGTCTGCGACCAAGAACTTTCGCATGATGTTCATGAGCACTGCTTCCACAGAGGCTCTGGAAGTGGAGAGATTCAATGATTGATCCCATCTTCTTGAAGACATTAGTCACCATGACAATGTTGAAGATGATGAAGTTCTTCCTCAAATTGAATACAATGTGGTATCATCGCTTTGTTCATAAAACAGCAAACTCATCGGCATTGGTACGTCCTCGGCGCCAATGCTCGAGATGCTTCATGGGCTGATCGCCGCAACAAGAAGACTCCCTAGTACTCCCCAACAACAAGTCACTCCCCAACAACAAGTCACTCCCCAACAACAACAAGAAGAAGAGGAAGACTTTGAGGCCAGACAACCCCATCTCCAAAGGCGTCGCTTGACATTTCATGAGCTTACGCAAAGGTCAAAGCCTCAAGTACCTCTCTCGGCGTTCGAAGGAAGTGCACCACCAACCTGTTGCCGTCAAGTGTTTTCGAAGCTACTCAAGCTGTGAATGCCTCCGAGTGCAAAACCAAAGCTAAGAAGACAATCGGCTGCATCGGCCGAAGACAACCAACAAGAAGAGAAGCGTGTCCCTACACACTTGTGTAATTGAACAAGTTATTCCGATATCAGCGTGCAGTGCCCGACCCTCCGGCTCCTCAAGTGGAGGTTGAAAACGTGAGGCTGCCACCTCCAACACCAATGAAGCCAATGGCGTGGTCATGGCTGAAGCAAATGGACCTGCACCATGACTCCACGAAGCCAATGAGGCAAGCTGCTCCCGAAGCATCTGGCAGGCGACTGAAGCTTTGAGTTGTTGCCCTTTGCTCCAGTTCCGCCACCAAGGCCCTACACAATTGAGCAAGCATACAACTATGGTCGACTAATCACGGTAAGATGGCTGTGCAGGTCCCTCGCCTCATGCCTCTGGTCCTCGGTTTGAATATCATATTGCGCATAGGCCTCGGTCCGAAGCGAAGCCAAGGCCGCCAAGGTTTCCGAGCTTTGCCACCTCTGAGGTTCTTTCAATGCAAATGGCTTCAAAGCCCACAACACTTTCTTTGTGAGCAAGAACCCCTACACAAGGCCAGGATATCATCATTTGGGAGCTATCGAGCGAAGCTATTACTCACGCGTTACAGTATGATCAAGGCATTTTCCCTCATATCGCCTCGACAAGCCATTGCGGACTGCCGTGCTTAGAAGAAGAACTTGATTGCTTTAGTGATGCAGTGCTGCTTCGCCGTTGCAAGAACAACTGGAATGAAGAACTTGTGCTTCAATTCTATGCTACCCTCCACATCATGGCTACTCTGATCACGAAGACATGGGTTCTCGAGTGGATGGCGGAAATGTTCATCATGAAGCCAAAGCTCTTGGCGTCATTGAGCTCACAGGCCTACCACTCCCGGAGAGCTGTTTGAACCTGGTTGTCAACTCCACCACGATGCCTTTGGAGAGCATATTTCATAAGCGAGAACCCAACATGAGTCGGATGTTGAGCATGATGAAACCTTTGCCACATGGCTGAATACCCTCGGGACTTCTTTGTTGATGACCTTGAGTATCTGCCTCGTACAATATATCACATCATCGGTGAACTCTATGGCCTATCAAAGGGCATTCATCATCGCAAAACTTGAAGGACAATGAAGACATTGGTCTTTTACATCCTCAATGGCATCAACTTCATCGCATAAAATTCTTCATCCAACAATTGGCTGCGTCTGGATTTGATCTGTTTGATGCGAAATTTTATGCTCCATGGGTCATCGCCTCATCAAGATGCACTGCTATCAACTATCAGCCCTCTTTTCATAATCATCGATCTTTCTACGAGAGGTTGATATGTCAATTGAAGCCATATACCTGAGCACTTAAAAGCATACTTTGTCTTGAGAATGAGATCACCATAGCTTCTCTCAACCCATGGAAGGCGTCCAAGCGGTATCGTGTCTATCCTACGGCTGAGAACACATATACGCCTCACCATCGCGGACTGAAGCCCTGAGCACAATTGGCCAAAGGCCTCGGAAGCGCTCGAGTCCTCAATGATCGAGAACTTTTGTCGCCTTGCGCCGAAACAAGTGTTGGGGAGCGTAGTAATTTCAAAAATTTCCTCGCTGCGCAAGACCATGGTGATGGCATAGCGAGAGGAGAGTGTCGTCCACGTACCCTCGTAGACGAAAGCGGGCGTTATAACAAGCGGTTGATGTAGTCGTCGTCTTCACGATCCGACCGATCCAAGCACCGAGCGTCACGGCACCTCCGAGTTACGCACACGTTCAGCTCGATGGCGATCCCGGACTCCGATCCAGCAAAGTGTCGGGGATGAGTTCCGTCGACCTGACGGCGTGGTGGCGATGATGATGCTCCACCGGCGCGGGGCCGCCTAAGCTCATGACGATATGACTTCTCGGCGCGGGAGCCGCTAAGCTCATGACGATATGACGAAGTGGAATATGGTGGAGGGGCACCGCTGCAGCTAAGAGCGATCCGTAGATCAACTTGTGTCTGGGGTGCCCCCCCCCGTATATAAAGGAGCAAGAAGTGCGGCCAGCCCAAGGGCGGCGCTGGAGAGTCCTACTCCCAGGAGTAGGACTCCCCCTTCCTAGTTGGAATAGGATTGGGGAGGGAAGAGGGAAGAGGCGCCGCCCCCCCTCTCCTTGTCCTATTCGGACTAGAGGGAGGGGCCTGCTGCCTGCCTGGCCGGCCCTTCCTCTTCTCCCTATGGCCCATCAAGGCCCATTGACCCCCGGAAGTTCAGTAACCCCGGTGTTCGGTAACTTCCTGTTTTCATCCGGAACCTTTCGAAGTCAAACATAGGCTTCCAATATATCAATCTTTATGTCTCGACCATTTGAGACTCCTCGTCATGTCCGTGATCACATCCGGGACTCGAACAACCTTGGTACATCAAAACTTATAAACTCATAATGAAGCTGTCATCGAAGCGTTAAGCGTGCGGACCCTACGGGTTCGAGAACTATGTAGACATGACCTAGAACCATTCTCGGTCAATAACCAATAGCGGAACCTGGATGCCCATATTGGTTCCTACATATTCTCGAAGATCTTTATCGGTCAAACCGCATAACGATATCGTTGTTCCTTTGTCATCGGTATGTTACTTACGAGATTCGATCGTCGGTATCAATACCTAGTTCAATCTCGTTCTTGGTAAGTCTCTTTACTCGTTCCGTAATACATCATCTCACAACTAACTCATTAGTTGTAATGCTTGCAAGGCTTATGTGATGTGTATTACCGAGAAGGCCAGAGATACCTCTCAGAGCAATCGGAGTGACAAAACCTAATCTCGAAATCGCCAACCCAACAAGTACCTTTGGAGACACTGTAGTACTCCTTTATAATCACCCGATTCGTTGTGGCGTTTGGTAGTACCAAAGTGTTCCTCCGGTAAGCAGGAGTTGCATAATCTCATAGTTACGAGGAACATGTATAGGTCATGAAGAAAGCAATAGCAATATACTAAGCGATCAAGTGCTAAGCTAACGGAATGGGTCATGTCAATCACATCATTCTCCTAATGATGTGATCCCATTAATCAAATGACAACACATGTCTATGGTTAGGAAACATAACCATCTTTGATTAATGAGCTAGTCTAGTAGAGGCATACTAGTGACTATCTGTTTGTCTATGTATTCACACATGTATTATGTTTCCGGTTAATACAATTCTAGCATGAATAATAAACATTTATCATGATATAAGAAATAAATAATAACTTTATTATTGCCTCTAGGGCATATTTCCTTGAGTCTCCCACTTGCACTAGAGTCAATAATCTAGATTACACAGTAATGATTCTAACACCCATGGAGTCTTGGTGCTGATCATGTTTTGCTCGTGGAAGAGGCTTAGTCAGCAGGTGCGCAACATTCAGATCCGTATGTATTTTGCAAATCTCTATGTCTCCCACTTGGACTTGGTCGAATGGAATTGAAGCGTCTCTTGATATGCTTGGTCCTCTTGTGAAATCTGGATTCCTTTGCCAAGGCAATTGCACGATATTGTCACGGAAGATCTTCATTGGTCGATGCACTAGGTATGACACCTAGATCGGAAATGAACTCTTTCATCAGACTCCTTCATTTGCTGCTTCGAAGCAGCTATGTACTCCGCTTCACATGTAGATCCGCCGGCGCTTTGTTTAGAACTGCACCAATGGCGGCTCCACCGTTTAATAAAAATACGTATCCGGTTTGCGATTTAGAATCGTCCGGATCGTGTCAAAACTTACATCGGCGTAACCATTTCGACTAGCTCTTTGTCACCTCCATATCGAAAACATATCCTTAGTCCTTTTCGGTATTTCAGGATGTTCTTGACCGCT
Source organism: Aegilops longissima (assembly GCA_021605205.1). NCBI lineage: Eukaryota > Viridiplantae > Streptophyta > Magnoliopsida > Poales > Poaceae > Aegilops > Aegilops longissima. The sequence goes on from JAHIAM010012298.1 coordinate 7,273, forward strand.
GTCGATGATCCACTCTGGATTACTTTGGTACCTTCCTGCCAAGCTTACTGCTAAGCATCGTCGGTGCGGTACACAGCATTGCATACATGATAGAGCCTATGGCTGAAGCATAGGAACATCTTTCATTTTCTCTCTATCTTCTGCTTTGTGGTGGGCATTGAGTCGACTCAATCTTACACCTTGTAATACAGGTAAAAACCTTTCTTTGCACTGATCCATTTTGAACTTCTTCAAAACTTTATCAAGGTATGTGCTTTGTGAAAGTCAATTAAGCGTCTTGATCTATCTCTATAGATCTTGATGCCCAATATATAAGCAGCTTCACGAGGTCTTTCATTGAAAAACTTTTATTCAAGTATCCTTTTATGCTATCCAGAAATTCTATATCATTTCCAATCAACAATATATAGTCCACATATAATATCAGAAATGCTCTGAGCTCCACTCACTTTCTTGTAAATCTGAGCTTCTCCAAAGTGCATATAAAACCATATCTTTGATCACACTATCAAGCGTTTATTCTAACTCGAGAGGCTTGCACGGACCATAAATTGATCGTTGGAGCTTGCACACTTTGTTAGCACCCTTTGGATCAACAAAACCTTCGGTTGCATCATATACAACTCTTCTTCTAGAAATCCATTCAAGAATGCAGTTTTACATCCATTTGCCAAATTTCATAATCATAAAATGCGGCAATTGCTAACATGATTCGGACAGACTTAAGCATCGCTTCTGGTGAGAAAGTCTCATCGTAGTCAACCCTTGAACTTGTCGAAAACCTTTTGCAACAAGTCGAGCTTTGTAAACGATTACATTACCATCGGCGTCAGTCTTCTTCTTAAAGATCCATTTATTCTCAATGGCTTGCCGATCATCGAACAAGTCAACCAAAATCCATACTTTGTTCTCATACATGGATCCCATCTCAGATTTCATGGCTTCCAGCCATTTTGCGAATCTGGGCTCACCATCGCTTCTTCATAGTTTGTAGGTTCGCCATGGTCAAGTAACATGACTTCGAATAGGATTACCGTACCACTCTGGTGCGTATTTTACTCTGGTTGACCTCGAAGTTCAGTAGTAACTTGATCTGAAGCTTCATGATCATCATCATTAGTTTCCTCACTAATTGGTGTAGTTGTCACGAGGAACCGTTTCTTGTGATGAACTACCTTCAATAAGGGAGCAGATCTGATTATCTCATCAAGTTCTACTTTCCTCCACTCACTTCTTTGAGAGAAACTCCTTCTCTAGAAAGGATCCGAATTAACAACGAAAACCTTGCCTTGGATCTGTGATAGAAGGTGTACCCATGATCTCCTTTGGGTATCCTATGAAGACACATTTCTCGATTTGGGTTCGAGCTTATCGGTTGAAGTTTCTTCACATAAGCATCGCAGCCCCAAACTTTAAAGCGACAACTTTGGTTTCTTGCCAAACCACAGTTCATACGGTGTCGTCTCAGCGGACTTAGATGGTGCCCTATTTAGCGTGAATGCGGCCGTCTCTAAAGCATATCCCCAAAGCGATAGCGGTAAATCAGTAAGAGACATCATAGATCGCACCATATCAAGTAAAATACGATTCGACGTTCGGACACACCATTTCTCTGTGGTGTTCGGGTGGCGTGAGTTCGAAACTATTCCACATTGTTTCAAATGTAAACCAAACTCGTAACTCAAATATTCTCCTCCACGATCCGATCGTAGAAACTTTATTTTCTTGTTACGATGATTTTCCACTTCACTCTGAAATTCTTTGAACTTTTCAAATGTTTCAGATTTGTGTTTCATTAAGTAGATATACCCATATCTGCTCAAATCATCTGTGAAGGTGAGAAAATACGATACCATGGCGTGCCTCAACATTCATTGGACCACAAACATCGGTATGTATGATTTCCAACAAATCAGTTGCTCGCTCCATAGTTCGGAGAAGCGGCGTTTTAGTCATCTTGCCCATGAGGCGCGGTTACATAAGTACCAAGTGATTCATAATCAAGTGATTCGAAGCCCATCGGTATGGAGTTTCTTCATGCGTTTTACACCGATATGACCCAAGCGGCGGTGCCACAAATAAGTTGCATTATCATTATCAACTCTGCATCTTTTGGTTTCAACACTATGAATATGTGTACTACTACTATCGAGATTCAATAAAATAGACCACTCTTCAAGGGTGCATGACCATAAAAGATATTATTCATATAAATAGAACAACCATTATTCTCTGTCTTAAATGAATAACCGTCTAGCATCAAACAAGATCCAGATATAATGTTCATGTACTTGGCGGCACCAAATAACAATTATTTAGGTCTAAAACTAATCCCGATGGTAGATGTAGAGGTAGCGTGCCGACCGCGATCACATCGACTTTGGAACCATTTCCCAGCGCATCGTCACCTCGTCCTTAGCCAATCTTAAGCAATCCGTAGTTCTGTTTGAGTTGCAAATATTTAGCAGAACCAGTATCAAATACCGGTACTCTGCGGTATTAGTAAGGTACACATCAATAACATGTATATCACATATACCTTTGATCACCTTGCCATCCTTCTTATCCGCCAAATACTTGGGGCAGTTCCGCTTCGGTGTCGGTTTGCTTGCGGTAAAAACACTCTGTTTCAGGCTTAGGTCCAGACTTGGGTTTCTTCTCTTGAGCAGAAACTTTCTTGCTGTTCTTTTTGAAGTTCCCCTTCTTCTTTCCTTTGCCCTTTTTCTTGAAACTAGTGGTCTTGTTGACCATCAACACTTGATGCTCTTTCTTGATTTCTACCTCCATGGCTTTTAGCATTGCGAAGAGCTCGGGAATTGTTTTGGTCATCCCTTGCATATTATAGTTCATCACGAAGCTCTTGTAGCTTGGTGGCGATGATTGGAGAATTCATCAATGACACTATCATCGGAAGAGTAACTCCAGTTGAATCAAGTGATTATTATACCCGGACATTTTGAGTATATGTTCCTTGTGAACTATTCTCCTCCATCTTGCAGCTATAGAACTTATTGGAGACTTCATATCTCTCAATCCGGGCATTTGCTTGAAATATTAACTTCAACTCTGGAACATCTCATATGCTCCATAGCGTTCAAAAGCGTCGTTGAAGACCAGTTCTAAGCCGTAAAGCATGGCACCTTGAACTATCGAGTAGTCATCGACTTTGCTCGCGGGCGTTCACAACCGGCGTTGCTCTCTGCGAGGCTGGCACCCAGCGGTGCTTCGGGGCGTAATTCTTACGTGCAGCAATGAGGATAATCCTCAAATTCGGACCCAGTCCGTGTAATTGCTACCATCATCTTTCAACTTTGCTTTCTCAAGGCGCATTAAAATTCAACGGAACAACAGCACGAGCCATCTATCTCGATAAACATAGACAAGCAAAAATACTATCGGTACTAAGTTCATGATAAATTTAAGTTTAATTAATCATATTAAAACCTCCCACTTAGGCAGACATCTCTCTAGTCATCTAAGTGATTCGTGATCAAATCAACTAAACCATGTCCGATCATCACGTGAGATGGAGTAGTTTCAATGGTGAACATCACTATGTTGATCATATCTACTATATGATTCACGCTCGACCTTCGGTCTCCGTGTTCGAGGCCATATCTGTTATATGCTAGGCTCGTCAAGTTTAACTTTGAGTATTCGCGTGTGCAACTGTTTTGCACCCGTTGTATTTGAGCGTAGAGCCTATCACCCGATCATCACGTGGTGTCTCGGCACGAAGAACTTTCATAGCGGTGCATACTCGGGAGAACACTTCTTGATAATTTTAGTGAGAGATCATCTTATAATGCTACCGTCAATCAAAGCAAGATAAGATGCATAAAGGATAAACATCACATGCAATCAATATAAGTGATATGATATGGTCATCATCATCTTGTGCTTGTGATCTCCATCGCATGAAACACCGTCATGATCACCATCGTCACCGGTAGCGACACCTTGATCTCCATCGTAGCATCGTTGTCGTCTAGCCAACTATTGCTTCTCGACTATCGCTACTGCTTAGTGATAAAGTAAAGCAATTACATGGCTTTGCATTTCATACAATAAGCGACAACCATATGGCTCCTGCCGATTGCCGATAACTTCGGTTACAAAACATGATCATCTCATACAATAAAATATAGCATCACGTCTTGACCACATCACATCACAACATGCCTGCAAAAACAAGTTAGGCGTCCTCTACTTTGTTGTTGCAAGTTTTACGTGGCTGCTACGGGCTGAGCAAGAACCGTTCTTACCTCGCATCAAAACCACAGCGATAGTTTGTCAAGTTGGTGCTGTTTTAACCTTAAGGACGGGCGTAGCCACTCAGTTCAACTAAAGTGAAAGCGGACACCCGCGGTCACCTTTAAGCAACTAGTGCTCGAGCGGTGAAACCAGTCTCGCGTAAGCGTCTGGCGTAATGTCGGTCGGGCGCTTCATCTCACAATACCGCCGAACCAAAGTATGACATCTGGTAAGCGGTATGACTTATATCGCCCACAACTCACTTGTGTTCTACTCGTGCATATGACATCAGCGCATAAAACCAGGCTCGGATGCCCTTTGTTGGGGAGCGTAGTAATTTCAAAAAATTCCCTCGCTGCGCAAGACCATGGTGATGGCATAGCGAGAGGGAGAATGTATGTCCACGTACCCTCGTGAACCGAAAGCGGGCGTTATAACAACGCGGTTGATGTAGTCGTGCGTCTTCACGATCCGACCGATCCAAGCACCGAGCGTCACGGCACCTCCGAGTTACTGCACCGTTCAGCTCGATGGCGATCCCGGACTCGATCCAGCAAAGTGTCGGGGATGAGTTCCGTCGACCTGACGGCGTGGTGGCGATGATGATGCTCCACCGGCGCGGGGCTTCGCCTAAGCTCATGACGATATGACTTCTCGGCGCGGGGCTTCGCCTAAGCTCATGACGATATGACGAAGTGGAATATGGTGGAGGGGCACCGCTTGCGGCTAAGAGCGATCCGTAGATCAACTTGTGTGTCTGGGGTGCCCCCTGCCCCGTATATAAAGGAGCAAGGAAGTGCGGCCAGCCAAAGAGGCGGCGCTGGAGAGTCCTACTCCCAGGGAGTAGGACTCCCCCCCCTAGTTGGAATAGGATTGGGGAGGGAAGAGGAAGAGGCGCGCCCCCCTCTCCTTGTCCTATTCGGACTAGAGGGGGGAGGCGCGGCCTGCCTGGCCGGCCCTTCCTCTTCTCCCTATGGCCCATTAAGGCCCATTGACCCCCGAAGTTCAGTAACCCCGGTGTTCGGTAACTTCTGTTTTCATCCGGAACCTTTCGAAGTCAAACATAGGCTTCCAATATATCAATCTTTATGTCTCGACCATTTGAGACTCCTCGTCATGTCCGTGATCACATCCGGGACTCGAACAACCTTGGTACATCAAAACTTATAAACTCATAATGAGCTGTCGCCGAAGCGTTAAGCGTGCGGACCCTACGGGTTCGAGAACTATGTAGACATGACCTAGAACCATTCTCGGTCAATAACCAATAGCGGAACCTGGATGCCCATATTGGTTCCTACATATTCTCTGAAGATCTTTATCGGTCAAACCGCATAACGATATCGTTGTTCCTTTTGTCATCGGTATGTTACTTACCGAGATTCGATCGTCGGTATCAATACCTAGTTCAATCTCGTTCTTGGTAAGTCTCTTTACTCGTTCCGTAATACATCATCTCACAACTAACTCATTAGTTGTAATGCTTACAAGGCTTATGTGATGTGTATTACCGAGAAGGCCTAGAGATACCTCTCCGACAATCGGAGTGACAAAACCTAATCTCGAAATCGCCAACCCAACAAGTACCTTTGGAGACACTGTAGTACTCCTTTATAATCACCCGATTCGTTGTGGCGTTTGGTAGTACCAAAGTGTTCCTCCGAGTAAGCAGGAGTTGCATAATCTCATAGTTACAGGAACATGTATAGGTCATGAAGAAAGCAATAGCAATATACTAAGCGATCAAGTGCTAAGCTAACGGAATGGGTCATGTCAATCACATCATTCTCCTAATGATGTGATCCCATTAATCAAATGACAACACATGTCTATGGTTAGGAAACATAACCATCTTTGATTAATGAGCTAGTCTAGTAGAGGCATACTAGTGACTATCTGTTTGTCTATGTATTCACACATGTATTATGTTTCGGTTAATACAATTCTAGCATGAATAATAAACATTTATCATGATATAAGGAAATAAATAATAACTTTATTATTGCCTCTAGGGCATATTTCCTTCACCGGTTTGTCATCAATCACCAAAGGGGGGATTGTAAGTGCATCTAGTGCCACCTAGTTGGTTTTGGAGTATTGACGACAAATGTGGTTGAGGACTAATGCGTTGTGAGAATTGCGGATACTTGGTGGTGTCCCCATTGATTCGGTTTACCTACCGGAGATGACCCTAAAATGTATGAAGACATTGGCGACAATGGTGGTATGTGAAGATATTCTGCTGAAGACTATGACATGAGAAGACATTGAGTGAAGACTATGGGCCTTGAAAAGCGTGTCGTTCGTTGTTTCCTTTTCTTCTTTGTTGAGTCGTAGGAACCACCGTCTTGTTAAGTGGGGTCCAAGTGATCATAGTCGAGAATGGTGAAGTGATGCTCAACCCAAATCCTATGTCTTGACGAAGAAAATGAGAGCAAAACTTATCAGAGTTGGATGAGTCGCTTTGCTTGTAGCCAAGTAAAGTTGGCGTGTGTGTTTAATCGACCGTTGGAACACGTGTCGGTTCCTTAGTGACCGAGGTCATTTCGGACATATCAGGTCGGGTTGCCTAGTGGCTATAAATATCCCCCCTACACCATAAATTGGTGGCTGCTCGGAGTTAGTGCACGGTTTTGTCGTTTGAGCAACTCACCTCGAAGCCTTCGAGAGATAGAAATCCTTGAGGACAAAGCCCAAACACCCGAGCCAAGAGTGTTAGGCATCACTGAAGTCTTTACATGCGTGTGACCTGAAGACTTATTACACTTGAGGCTGTGAATCCTCCGGCCGGTTAGGCGTCCTTCTGAGCATCCAAGAGTCATTGTGGATTGCCGGTGAGCAGGCTGCTGAAGGTTGGAAGTCTACCTTGAAGACTTACAGTGATTAAGCGAGGCTGTGTGTCCTTAGCTCAAGGGAATAAGGTGAAGGCGCGGTCTTGAGTTGAATCTCAGCCTCCCTAACGGATGTCACATTTGTCCACGGCAAGCTGGGCTGATCAACAAATCGTGTGTCTTCAACAAGTGGTGGTTCTATCTCCTCCTCACCTTACTTAGAGTTTGTCTTAGTGAAGTCATTGCCTATTTGTCATACTGTTTGACTTCATTGCTTGACTACTTTTGTTGATTGGCTTCTCACTATCTTCCATCTTGATCCTACTACCAAGCTGCTATTAGTCTTGTACTTTCACGTTATTGCATACTAGACTATGGTTTGCTTGTTGTAGTTTATCTTCATTTGCATATCAATTAGGTCATTTCTATTGTTTGTCTTGAAACATCCGTGTTTGAAGACTTTCCTAAAATACGCCTATTCACCCCCCCTCTAGTCGATAACTAGCACTTTCAAAAACCTCCAAATATAATCGATGGAATTTTTCCGATAGAGTTGATACTATGAACTTGAGGTTGTTTCCTCGGAAAAGTGTACGTATGCTCATTACCATTAACATGAAAAGTGACATTGCCTTTGTTGCAATCAATAACAGCCCTGCAGTATTAAGAAAAGGTCTTCCAAGAATAATAGACATACTACCATCCTCGGGAATATCAAGAATAACAAAGTTCGTTAATATAGTAACGTTTGCAACCTAGCAGGCACATCCTCACAAATACCGGCAATTATAGCAGTTGATTTATCAGCCATTTGCAAAGATATTTGGTGGTGTCAACTTAGTCAAGTCAAGTCTCACGATATAAAGAGAGGCATAACACTAACACCGGCTCCAAGATCACATAAAGCAGTTTTAATATAATTTCTCTTAATGGAGCATGGTATAGTAGGTACTCCTGGATCTCCAAGTTTCTTTGGTGTTCCACCCTTAGAAGTATAATTAGCAAGCATGGTGGAAATTTCAGCTTCGGTATATTTCTTTTATTAGTAATGATATCTTTCATATATTTAGCATAAGGATTAGTTTTGAGCACATCAGTCAATGTGCATCACACATAAAAGCTAGGTCTAATCATTTCAACAAGCGATCAAAATCCTCATCATCCTTTTTCTTGGATGGTTTGGGAGGAAAAGGCATGGGTTTACGAACCCAAGGTTCTCTTTCTTTACCATGTTTCCTAGCAACAAAGTCTCTCTTGTCATAACGTTGATTCTTTGATTGTGGGTTATCAAGATCAACGGGTTCAATTTCTACATCATCATTACTAGGTTGAGCATCATCATGAACATCATCATTAATATTTTCACTAGGTTCATGTTCATTACAGTTGTGTTTGACATCGAGACATGGATATATCATTTGGATTATCGTGTGGTTCAGCAATAGGTTCACTAGAATTTTGCAGTTCTATCATTTTCTTTTCTTCTTTTTAGAAGAACTAGGAACATCAATATTATTTCTCTGAGAATCTTGCTCGATTCTCTTAGGGTGGCCTTCAGGATACAAAGTTCCTGAGTCATTCTACCAGTTCTAGTAGCCACTCTAACAACATAATCATTTTTCTTACTATTCATTTCATCAAGCACTTCTTTTTGAGCTTTAAGTACTTGCTCTACTTGAGTGGTAACCATAGAAGCATGTTTGCTAACAAGTTTAAGTTCACCTCTAATATTAGCCATATAATCACCCTAGCGTCTAATCATATAAGCATTTTGTTTTAATTGTCTACCAAAATAAGCATTGAAGTCGTCTTGCTTAAACATAAAGTTATCAAACTCATCCAAGCATGACTAGCAATTTTAGTAGGAGGGACTTCACTTTATCATATCTAGAGAGAATTTACCTTTACTACCTGTGTTGGGATATCGGGATCGGAGGTTCTTCAATAAATAAAGGATCAAGACCATATGTTTCTTCAATGATGAAATTAAGACCATGTATTTCTTCAATAGGAGGTAAATTCTTAACATCTTGACTTTAATACCTTTTTCTTTCATAGATTTCTTTGCCTCTTGCATATCTTGGAATAGAAATAGAACACCTCTCTTCTTCGGAGTTGGTTTAGGAATAGGCCCATTACTTGGAGCGGAGCTGGCTCGGGGAGGTGCCCAATTATTTTCATTTGTCAACATATTATTCAATAAAATTTCAGCTTCATCCGGTGTTCTTTCCCGAAAAGAGAACCCACAACTATCGGTAATCTCTGGAAGCATCGGTTAGTCCATTATAAAAGATATCAAGTATTTCAGGTTTCTTAATAGGATGATCAGGCAAAGCATTAAGTAACTTGAAAGCCTCCCCAAGCTTGTGGGAGACTCTCTTCTTTAATTTGCACAAGTTGTATATTTCCTTTAAAGCAGCTTGTTTCTTATGAGCAGAGGAAATATTTAGCGGAAGTAATAAATCATATCACAGGGACTATGCACACAACCAGGATCAAGAGAATTAAACCATATCTTAGCATCACCCTTTAATGAGAACGGAAATATTTTGAGTATATAAAAGTAGCGAGATCTCTCATCATTGGTGAACAGGGTGGCTATATCATTTAATTTAGTAAGATGTGCCACAACAGTTTCAGATTCATAACCATGGAAAGGATCAGATTCAACCAAAGTAATTATATCAGGATCAACAGAGAATTCATAATCCTTATCAGGAACACATATAGGTGAAGTAGCAAAAGTAGGATCAGGCCTCATTTTATCTCTAAGTGATTCTTTGTTCCATTTAGCTATTAACCTTCTAAGCTCATCATTATCATTGCAAGCTAAAATAGCAGCGAAGCTTCTCTATCAAAAGATAACCTTCGGGAATAACAGGCCTATCCTCATCATCATTTTCATCAATATTATCAAATTCAATAATTTCTTTTCTCTAGCCCTAGCAATTTGTTCATCAAGAAATTCACTAAGGAGCACAGTAGTATCGAGCATAAAGCAGTTTCATCATAAGTATCATGCATAGCGAAGTGGCATCATCAATAACATGCGACATATCGGAATGAATAGCGAAGCAGGTTTAGGTGTATAAGCTTACTCATAACGGAAGGTGAATCAAGTGTAGAGCTAGATAGCAGTTCCTTACCTCCCTCGTAGTTGACGGATAAATTGTTGTCTTAGCGTCTTTCAAGTTCTTCATAGTGTCTAGCGAGATATAAATCCCAAGTGACTCAAAGAATAGAGCTAGGCTCCCGACAGCGGCACCGGAAAAATGTCTTGATAACCCACAAGTATAGGGGATGCAACAGTTTTCGGGGTAAGTATTCAACCCAAATTTATTGATTCGACACATGGGGGCAAAGAATATTCTCAAGTATTAGCAGCTGAGTTTTCAATTCAACCACACCGAAACTTAGTATCTGCAGCAAATTGTTTAGTAGCAAAGTAATATGATAATGGTGGTAGCGGTAACAAAAAGTAGTACGATCAATAGTAAATATTTTTGGTATTTTGTAGTGATTATGTGATGCAAGCGAAAAAAGTAAATAGCGAGAACGATATATGGAAAACTTCGTGAGGCCGGATCGATGATGGATAATTATGCGGATCGGTTCATCATGTAATGATCATAACATAGGGTGACACAGAACTAGCTCCAATTCATCAATGTAATGTAGGCATGTATTCCGTATATAGTCATACGTGCTTATGGAAAAGAACTTGCATGACATCTTTTGTCCTACCCTCCCGTGGCAGCGGGGTCCTAATGGAAACTAAGGGATATTAAGGCCTCCTTTTAATAAAGAACCGGAACAAAGCATTAGCACATAGTGAATACATGAACTCCTCAAACTATGGTCATCACCGAGAAGTATCCCGATTATTGTCACTTCGGGGTTGTTGGATCAAAACACATAATACATGACTATATACTTGCAAGATAGGATCAAGAACACACATATATTCATGATAACATAATAGGTTCAGATCTGAAATCATGGCACTCGGGCCCTAGTGACAAGCATTAAGCATAGCAAAGTCATAGCAACATCAATCTCGAACATAATGGATACTAGGATCAAACCCTAACAAAACTAACTCGATTACATGATAAATCTCATCAACCCATCACCGTCAGCAAGCCTCACGATGGAATTACTCACGCACCGATGAGCATCATAAATTGGTGATGGAGGATGGTTGATGATGATGCGGCGAATCCCTCTCCGGAGCCCGAGCGGACTCAGATCAGCCCTCCAGAGAGCTTTTAGGGCTTGGCGGCGGTAAGCAAGTGTCGTAAAACACGATGATTTCTTCTCTTCTATTTTTCTCCTCGAAAGCCAATATATAGAGTTGGAGTTGGCGTGGGGAGGTGTCAAGGGCCACGAGGTGAGGCGCGCCCTAGGCGCCCCACCCATGTGGACAGGTGTGAGCCCCGGTCTTCATCTTTGGCGAGGATTTTTATTTTTTTATAAGACATCCCGTGAGTTTGAGTCATTAAAGAACTTTTGTTTTACGCACATAAAACAACATCATGGCAATTCTGCTGAAAACAGCGTCGGTCCGGGTTAGTTCCATTCAAATCATACAAGTTAAGAGTCCAAAACAAGGGCAAAAGTGTTTGGAAAAGTAGATCTGACGGTGGCGTATCGATCTGAGAAATTCTTGGCGGTGGAATTAGGTTTTGGCTCTGTGTCGATCGTTTGGGAGTGCGTGGGGTATATATAGGAGGAGGAGTGCGTCGGTGAAACAGCAGGGGGCCACGAGGGTGGAGGCGCATACAGGGGAGTGGCGCGCCCTACCTCGTGGCCTCCTCTTGTTTCTTGGCGTAGGGTCCAAGTCTCCCGGATCATAATCTTCCTAAAATCACATTCCGAAGGTTTCATTCCGTTTGGACTCCGTTTGACATTCCATTCTGCGAAACTCTAAAATAGGCAAAAAACAGCAATTACAGGCTGGGCCTCCGGTTAATAGGTTAGTCCCAAAATAATATAAAAGTGGATAATAAAGCCCAATAATGTCCAAACAGTAGATAATATAGCATGGAGCAATCAAAAATTATAGATACGTTGGAGCGTATCGAGGCATCCCAAGCTTAATTCTTGCTCGTCCTCGAGTAGGTAAATGATAAAAAGATAATTTTTGATGCGGTGCTATTTGGCATAATTTTAATGTAATTCTTCTTAATTGTGGTATGAATATTCAGATCCGAAAGATTCAAGACAAAAGTTTAATATTGACATAAAATAATAATACTTCAAGCATACTAACAAAGCAATCATGTCTTCTCAAAATAACATGGCCAAAGAAAGTTATCCCTACAAAATCATATCGTCTGGCTATGCTCTATCTTCACCACACAAAGTATTTAAATCATGCACAACCCCGATGACAAGCCAAGCAATTGTTTCATACTTTTGACATTCTCAAACTTTTTCAATCTTCACGCAATACATGAGCGTGAGCCATGGATATAACACTATATGTGGAATAGAATGGTGTTTGTGGAGAAGACAAAAAAGGGAGAAGATAGTCTCACATCAACTAGGCGTATCAACGGGCTATGGAGATGCCCATACATAGATATCAATGTGAGTGAGTAGGGATTGCCATGCAGCGGATGCACTAGAGCTATAAGCATATGAAAGCTCAACGAAAGAAACTAAGTGGGTGTGCATCCACAACAACTTGCTCACGAAGACCTAGGGCATTTGAGGAAGCCCATCATTGGAATATACAAGCCAAGTTCTATAATGAAAATTCCCACTAGTATATGAAAGTGACAAAATGAGAGACTCTCTATCATGAAGATCATGGTGCTACTTTGAATCACAAGTGTGGTAAAGGATAGGAACATTGTCCTTCTCTCTTTTTCTCTCATATTTTTTATTTGGGCCTTTTCTCTTTTTTTATGGTCTCTTTTCTCTCTTTTTTTGTCCGAAGTCTCATCCCGACTTGTGGGGAATCATAGTCTCCATCATCCTTTTCCTCACTTGGGAAAATGCTCTAAAAATGAAGATCATCACACTTTTATTTTCTTACAACTCAACAATTACAACTCGATACTTAGAACAAAATATGACTCTATATGAATGCCTCGGTGATGTGGGGATATGCAATGAATCAAGAGTGACATGTATGAAAGAATTATGAATGGTGACTTTGACACAAATACGATGTCAACTACATGATCATGCTAAGCAATATGAAAATGATGGGGGTGTCATAATAAGCAGAACGGTGGAAAGTTGCATGGCAATACATCTCGGAATGGCTATGGAAATGCCATGATAGGTAGGTATGGTGGCTGTTTTGAGGAAGGTTAATGGTGGGTGTATTATACCCGGTGAAAAGTGATGCAGTATTAGAGAGGCTAGCAATGGTGGAAGGAAGAAGGTGCGTATAATCCATGGACTCAACATTAGTCATAAAGAACTCATATAATTATTGCAAAAATCTACAAGTTATCAAAGCAAAGTATTACGTGCATGCTCCTAGGGGATAGATTGGTAGGAAAAGACCATCGCTTCGTCCCGACCGCCACTCATAAGGAAGACAATCAATAAATAAATCATGCTCCGACTTCATCACATAAAGGTTCACCATACGTGCATGCTACGGGAATCACAAACTTTAGCACAAGTATTTCTCAAATTCACAACTACTCAACTAGCATGACTCTAATATCACCATCTTCATATCTCAAAACAATTATCAAGCATCAGACTTCTCATAGTATTCAACACACTCATAAGAAAGCTTTTACTATTCTTGAATACCAAGCATATTAGGATTATTTAAGAAAATTACTATGCTATTTAAGACTCTCAAAATAATCTAAGTGAAGCATGAGAGATCAATAGTTTCTATAAAACAAATCCACCACCGTGCTCTGAAAGATATAAGTGAAGCACTAGAGCAAATCTATATAACTCAAAAGATATAAGCGAAGCACATAGAGTATTCTAACAAATTCCAAATCATGTATGGATCTCTAAAAAGGTGTGTACAGAAAGGATGATTGTGGTAAACTAAAAGGAAAAGACTCAAATCATACAAGGCGCTCCAAGCAAAACACATATCATGTGGTGAATAAAAATATAGCTCAAGTAAAGTTACCGATGGAAGTAGAGCGAAAGAGGGATGCCTTCAGGACATCCCCAAGCTTTGGCTTTTGGTGTCCTTATATTATCTTGGGGGTGCCATTGGCATCCCCAAGCTTAAACTCTTCCACTCCTTGTTCCATAATCCATCAAAAAATTCACCCAAAACTTGAAAACTTCACAACACAAAACTCAACGAAATCTCGTGAGCTCCGTTAGCGAAAGAAAACAAAAGACCACTTCAAGGTACTGTAATGAACTCATTCTTTATTTATATTTGTGTTAAACCTACTATATTCCAACTTCTCTATGGTTTATAAACTATTTTACTAGCCATAGATTCATCAAAATAAGCAAAGAACACGAAAAACAGAATCTGTCAAAAACAGGACGATTGTAGTAATATGTAACTAACATAAACTTCTAGAACTCCAAAAATCAGAAAAAATAGGAAGACCTAGGAATTTTTTTAATGATCAGTAGAAATTGGAATCACTATTTTATCTCGTTCTGGTGATTTTTAACAATTGTTTTCGTGAACAAAAAGTTTCTGGAAATTACAGCAAGATCAAATAACTATCATCCAAGAAGATCCTATAGGTTTAACTTGGCACAAACACAAATTAAAACATAAAAACACATCTAACCAGAGGCTAGAACAAATATTTATTCCTAAACAGAAGAAAAAAGCAAAAAACTAAAATAAAATTGGGTTGCCTCCCAACAAGCGCTATCGTTTAACGCCCCTAGCTAGGCATTGATAATTTCGATGATGCTCACATAAAAGACAAGAATTGAAGCGCAAAGAGAGCATCATGAAACACGTGACAAACACATCTAAGTCTAACATACTTCCTATGCATAGGCATCTTATAGGCAAACAAATTATCAAGACAAGCAAAAACTAGCATATGCAAGGAAGCGGAAAGAAACAATAGCAATCTCAACATAACGAGAGGTAATTTAGTGACATGAAAATTTCTACAACCATATTTTCTCTCTCATAATAATTACATGTAGGATCATAAGTAAATTCAACAATATAGCTATCACATAAAATATTTTCAACATGATCCACATGCATGCAAAGTTGACACTCTTCCAAAATAGTGGGATTAACATTAACTAAAGTCATGACCTCTCCAAACCCACTTTTATCAAAAATACCATAAGATTGAACATTCTCCAAATATGTGGGATCTAAAGTTGACACTCTTCCAAACCCACTTTCAATATTATTGCAAACAATATTATCAATCTCATATTCATCATGGGGATTAAATAAATTTTCAAGATCATAAGAAAAATCACCCCAATCATGATCATTGCAATAATTAGTGGACATAGCAAACTAGCATCCCCAAGCTTGGGCTTTTGCATATTATTAGCACAATTGACATCAAGAGAATTTATAGCAAAATCATTGCAATCATGCTTTTTATCGAAGGAACTATCAAGTATGGGTGCAATAGCAACAATCTCATGATTAACATAAGGAACTATAGCAAATCCATCTCATAAATATTGGCATCATGGCCACAAGAATAGAAAGCACCATGTTCATCAAGGGATATTTCAACCAAATCATCGGAATCATCATTATCTATAGATTCATGCATATCAATATTTTCTTCCAAAGCAACGGTCATTCTTTTAATAAATTCTTGGACATAGGCATTATGAGCTAAGTTTTCATTGCAATATTTAAGTATGATGAATTTTCAGATTTGTTGAGAGTAAAATCATACTTTTCAATCAAAGAAGCAACTTCATGAGCAACCTTAAAATGACAAATTCTTCAATTTGTTCGATATCATAGTAACTATAAACACCCTTTGCATAAGAAGATAAGATTTCATTATCATTGAACTCACATAGGTAGGGAAGGTGTTTTTAGGGTTCTTAGAGCAACAAGTAAAATCACACATTTCACAAAGATTCCAAGCATAGCATAGCAAACTATTTATATGATACCATAACAGACTTCCCTTTTTAGACAAGCGATGGCGCATAAAATGAGCATGCTCATCTAAAGATTTCCCATCAACTAGGCTAGTTGGGGTTTGACACAGCGCATAAGGATCGAAGATGATCCAAGTAGAACACTTTAAGTGGATCCATATCAATAGATTTTCAGCATGCGAAGATGCAAGCATAAGGAAGGCACAAGGAAACACAAACAAAGATACAAGCGGGAAGAAGGCGGACGGAAAGAGGCGAATAAAGCGACAAGGGTGAAGTGGGGAGAGGAAAGCGAGAGGAAAATGGCAAATAATGTAATCGCGGGAGATAAGGGATTTTTGATGGGTACTTGGTATGTTGACTTTTGCATAGACTCGAGGCGGCGCCACAAATCTTCTTTGCTACCTCTTGAGCTTTGTTATGCGCCCGGATCCGATGCGCCAGTGTCTTCCAGTTATTCGCCGTCTTTGCCATGTCATGTGCTTGCGTGTTGCACTTTGCCATGTCATCATCTGCATTTTATTATGTCATCATGTGCATTTCATTTTGCATACGTGTTCGTCTCATGCATCCAGAGCATTTTTCCGTTGTCCCGTTTGGAATCCGACACTCCTATGTCTCCCGGCCCCTTTTGCCTCTTTTAGTGTGTGTGGGTATTAAGCGGTCTCGGAATGGACCCGAGGTTTGCCATGCGGCCTTGGTATAGCACCGGTGACCGCCTGTCAAGTTTCGGATCATTTGGAGGTCGTTTGGTACCCAGCAGTTAACCGGATAACAGTAGAGCCTCCTTCTCCTTGCAGCCCAACACCTTCCAACTGCCTTCAAAACCCACAAACTCCCTCCATGCTCTCGGTCGTTCGATCCGCGATCGTGTGGTGGCTCACACCTCATTTGGACTCTCCTAGCTCCCTCTACCTAAATATACACCTTCCCCTCCGAATTCAGCGGTCCAAACCCCTAACCCTAAAATCGTCCTCCGCGCCCACCGGACACGTCGGCCCGGCGCGGACATGTCGGTCGGCGCCCTAACCAATCCGGTCGTGCCACGTGTCCCGCCCGCCCGCTCCCACCGCGCCCGCCCAGCATCGCGCCCGAGCCGCCGGGCCCGTCAGAGCCCGAGGCCTTGCACCCGGCCCGCCGCCGTCCACGCAGCGCCGCTGCCTCGCCGGCGGACACAGCGCCGCCCCTGCGCGTCGCCCGCCCCGCCGCCACCCGGCCCCGCCC